>MNCI01013302.1:388560-407328 GCA_015680685.1 Gnetum montanum
ATGAGTATGACTTGATTACGAGCATTGGCTGCTTGGTAACCCAGTAGCATATTCCAGGATTCTGCGCTTGGTAATCCTAGTGGTAGTCCAGTGTGTACGGCTAGTCAAGGAATCGACTACTCATTGCTAGGCTAGAATGTGTGATAAGTACGACTTAGTTACAAGCACCCACGGGTGTGTACGGCTAGCTAAGGAATTGGCTGCTTATCACACTTAAGCTAAATAGGTGCCTCAGTACAACCACTTCGAGCACTTGCATTACGTGTGGTGATCCCAATAACGATTAGCGTTTGGTAAGCCACAGTTGCATAGTTCAGGGTGTGTCCGGTAAGTGGGAACGGATGTTGACGCTAGTTAACTTAGACATAGGACATTAGTTAGAGTTAGTTAGTTTCTTAACCCTTTCCTCTGATACCATAGAAGATAAACCGAAAAATACCAAAAAATCACATACCTCAGACTTGCTTAACCATACACCGTGACACTTACAAGAAAGCCTGGGAAGACAACGAATGATTAACCCCAAGTGTTTCTTATGGCGTTAAGGCATTTAGTCTGCGGAGTTCGACCGGATCGCGCGTGCACGCTCGTATTCGTATGGTTGAGTGTAGGGGTACCTCGCCACTCATCAAAGGCTTTACATATCTTACAACTTTTAGATTATTTGAGCTACTTGTCTTTCCTATTTTTAAACCATTTTACTGTAAGAGTCTTATAACGAAATGGTATAATGTTTATAGTTTAAGTGAAATTTCTCCTTCAAAATTAACTTTTGGACCAATAGTGATTACTCTTGCCGATATTCAGTTAGTTTCAGATTGTCACTTAGGGAAAATCCTTTGATTCCTAATGTATTCTCTCCTAAATTTTAATCATATTGTCAAAGAGAGTTGTTTGATTATGTTCATGATTTTGCTCTTCACCAAAACCAATATTATCCACTTGACTTTATTAATAAAATTAATTTTGAATTATGTAGATTTATATAAAGTAAGGTTTTATGGAATCCATAGCATTCCTATGTCAATGTCTATTTCATTTATGTTATGGGAGTATTTGTATTTGTATAGATTTCTGAGACCTTAATAAGGGAACAATTAAGGATAATTTCCCATTGTCTAGCATTGATCAACTCATTAATAATATGACTAGTCATGCCTTATTATCCTTCATGGATGGGTTCTTAGGTTACAACTAAATTAGGATCAACCCAACGTAGTAATTTTACATGGCCTTCATGCCCCCTTGGGGAACCTTTTATTATACCATGATGTCATTCAATCTAAACAATGCAAGTGCAACCTATCAACACGCCATGACCTACATATTTAGCAACTACATGCTAGGGTTACTTGATGATTATGTTGATAACATAGCAATCAAATTCAAAATAGCCATTGAACATGAACATAACCTCAATTTAGTACTCCAATGATGTCTTAAATACTAACTTAGACTTAATCCTAAGAAGTGTGTCTTCGGTATCAAGACTAGGAAAATGCTTGATTTCATAGTATCCAAAGTAAGGATATGTGCTGATCTTGACAATATTAAAGCCATAACGAATTTGATAGCATCCACTAACCTTAAGGAGCTATGAGGATTACAAGGTAGATTGCAATTTATTCATAGATTCATCTCAAGGCTTACAGATAAATTACAACCCATGCAACAATTGCTTAAGAAGGGAGTTCACTATGAGTAGACTAACTAATGCCAAGAAGCCTTTGAAAACATTAAGAGTTGGTCCAAATACCCACTGTATATCCATCCTTGAAGGACAAACCATTTTACATCTAGCTCACAATCTCCAATGTGTTCATAGTCTCTCTATTCTATCAAAAAGGAGATGATGGAGTAAACTCATTTACTACTTTAGTCATGCATTGATAGCCTATGAGAACCAATTCAAAAAGGCTAAGAAATATCATCTATCCTTAGTCTTCTCCTTGAAGAAGTGGAGACACTACTTTTTAAGGAGCTAAGTCAATGTCATGTGTAAGAATAATGTACTGAGATCCATAATGATCAATATATATGAAAGTAGTTGAATAGCCCATTGGAAGGCCATAATAGCTGAGTTTGACCTACATTACATCTCACAAGGCTCAATGAAAGGTCAATCTATAACCATGAAACTTACAACTTCCCCAGTTGAGGACCACACAACCATCAATTCCAAGTTCCTTAATAAGCATGTCAACATGGTTAACGAGGTACCCAAAGGTCACAAGACCATCATGCACTTTGAAGGAACTTTAATTGCCCATGGGGCTAGTATTAGTGTCATCATAATATCACCCTTTGTTATGATTCAATCTTTCACTTAACATTTTCAATTTCCATATACCAACAACATTGTAGAATATGAAGGGTTAATCAGAGCAATGATGGTAGCTCATAACTAAGGAATTAAATGTTTGATGATAAAAGATGATTCACAACTCATGGTTAACCAAGTAACTAAGGGTTACACATGCAAAGCCAAACATCTAAAACCTTACTATGACCTATCCAGGAAGCTCATGCTATAATTTACAGATGTTGGCATCCAATGCATGCCCCAAACCAAGAACACCTTAGCTGATGCAATTGCAATCTTAGCCCTAAGTGTGATACAAAATGTGTTATGAAGTTACCTTCATTGATCAAGAACTATGTTCTTCCCATCACATAGACCACTAAAAGAACCTCTCTAGCCACTATTAATAATGTTCCTTAAGAAGAGTGATATGATGATATTAAGTTTTATCTAATGCATGATGAATCTTCACAGAACCTGACTACTTCTCAGAAGAATGTTATATGTAAAGGATTAAAACAATACGTCATGGTGGTAAATAACACATTATGTTGAAGGTCCTATGATGACATACTATTAGTGTTCTTAGGTAAAACTAAAGCTTGTACAATCCTTAAGAAAGTTCATGAAGGTGTATGTGGAGGACATATAGGACCTAGAGTCATTTCCACAAAGATTAGACAATTAGGATACTAATGATACTATATAGAAAGAGACTACCTATCAAAGATTAAAACTCACCAACTAAGTTACAAACTACCTAGATTATGTTGTTATTTCAATGATGAAGAATCAACATTATTAAAGCTATAACACCTAATTTTCTATAGGGTATAGCTTCATCATCACTACAACTGAATATTTTACAAAGTAGGTGGAAGCTATTGCTCCAACGAAAACAACATCTCAACAAATTTTTAAATTCATGTTAGACAACATAGTGTCCTGTTTTGGCATACCCCTAACTATAGTCACAAATAATGGGCCACAATTCAATAGCTAGAAAATGCAAACCTTTTGCCAACAATTAAGCATCAAACATTCCTCTTCATCATCGTATTATTCACAAATCAATGGGCAAGCTAAAGCTAGTAACAAAGCCATCATAACCCTACTTAAAAAGATGCTAAATAATAGCAAATGTAAGTGGCATGAGCAACTTGTGCATGTACTTTAGGCTTATAAAATAATCTTTAGAATCACAACTGGTGCTACCCAATATAGCCTTGTTTATGAATTTGAAGCTAGTTTTCCTCTTTAATTACAAGTTCTATCACTAAGGGTAGCTCTATTTGACTTCATTAATGACAAAAAAAAATAAGAAGCTGCATTTTATTGACCTATATTTAGTGGAGAATAAGCAAATACAAACACTTGCTCACATTGAATGATATTAAGAAAGGCAAAAACAACAACAATGTCACAATTTGAACAAATGAAAAGTAAAGGAAGGAGACATTTTCCTTAAGGCCATTTTTGAACATACACATAAGTTCTTGACAAATTGGAAAGGACATTTTTTGTTCACCAAATCTTATGACAATGGAACATTCAGATTGACAGACATGGATGGAAATGAGTTGACCAGCCTAGTCAACCATTCCTATCTCAAACCTTATTATATCTAACACAAACCTATTTTCCTATAGCCCTTGCCTATCTTTTTTTGCAAGTATGGATGAATGATTAACATCAATGATTGATAAATTGTGTTTTCATACAATCCAATATTGGAGTGGTTGTGAGATCGAGAACATGATATCACGGTCCAACATGCAATATTGTACATTCAATATCGCAGGGTTACTCCCAGGTCTATAAATACAGCCCTTGAGTGCATGATCAAAAGTATTTTTTTAATAGTTAAGTAGCAAAAATCTTGCAGTTTGTTTGTTTAAGAGTTAGAATATTTTCCAAGTGCCCACAGTAGGAGGTCTAAGTGTGATTGGATCTTTATTCAAGCATTTATGTACCTAAACATATCATTGTGTTGGTAATAAAGACAAACTCTTTGATTCACCTTGTAGCACTTGAGACTTTCTTTCTTATGCATTTATATATATTATGATTTCATGCAATTTACAATAATGTTATTCATGTAGTAATTAATTGTGATTCATTAAGAAACTGATTCAAATACACAAGCATGATCCCTTTGAACATAGGTGTGACACTTGGTAGCTCAGAAATGGTTACATTTAACAACCCAGTAGTGTTAATGTAAAGTTCAAGATATGTTCGGGAAGTGGGAACAATTACTCGTGTTAGGCTAGATTAGATCATAGTTTTCTTAGCACATAATCACTCTCACTTTCATTTTTGTTCTAGGCAAGTGAATTGATAAAACAAAAAATAACAAAAATCTTATGCCTTAGTCACAGTTAACCATACAATTGCATTTCACAAGTTGGACTAGGAAGACAACGAATGGACAACATGCATGCACTATTTAGCTCTAGCGTACTTGGTAATTAAAGTGTACAGAATTCAATCGGACAAATATGAACACCTGTGATTCATATGGTTGGATGTAGGGGTACCTTGTTGCTCATCATTGGTGTTGTTGCCAGGGATTTTAGTTCTACATGTACTATTTAAACTGAGTGAAACTTAGTAACCTTGTTATTCAAACCCTAAGGGTCAAATCTTATGAAAACAAAAATTAGAATTATAATTAAATTAAACCTTAACTTCACATTGCCTATAAGTTCATTAACAAAACATGTCTTCTTCTCACAGGAGTCCATCTCTACCTAGGCTAGACCAGGTACCTTAGTAATACTAGTTGGTATATGCTCATCCTAATAAGTATGTACCCGACTTCACCTTCATCTTGCATCAAGATGAATTGCTATGGTGGCATGACATGGAAGGAAACTTTGTGTTGCCACCTAATTGATCTGTTCCAATAATCCTCCAGATAATGCTTGCATGACATAGGCTTCAACATCTTCATGAGAGTATGAGATGTGAGATCCCGATTCAAGGGAATATCATCCCACTGAAGCATAAAGGTTAAGGGATCATCAGCTGGAGCACCAACATGAGCTTGTGAAGGGTAAGAAGTCAAACACTTTTCCACCTCCACTTGGTCCATTAAATGGAGGCAACCACTTCTTTAGTGATTATCCTCTCTTTGACTTTGTTCAGGGAGCCCTCAACCAGCATGTGCAATCCACAATTCATAATCTAGGTTTTGGTCAAAATGGATGCAATGACAAAAATGGATCTGGAAAGGCAAGTCAGGATAAGGGAGAAAAAGGAGGTCATGATCATGATCATGGTCATGAGCATCAAAGGAAGAGTGATAGGCATGAGTGTGAAGCAAGTTGTCCTTCTTCTTCCCCTTCATCATTTTCTTCTTCTTCTTCATGTAGCTCAGATCATAATCGCAAAAGGAATAACCATGATGGAGGTGATCGACAAAACCAGAACAATAGAATGGACTGTTGGGATAGTCATGATTGGAGGCATGGGAAATCCAAAGAGATCCATCATCAAGAAAGAAGGGCTAGTAGAGAACATCATAGGCACCATCACCATGGCCTTGATGAATCTCTACTTGCCACTCAGAACATGTTGAATATTGTAGAGGTTGTAAATATTCCAAGAAGGTATGTAAAGGATACCAGAATAGAGAGGCTGGACATGAACAACATCTCTTAGTTTGAGGGAGGATATGATGTTGATCCACAAAATCATCTTTAGGCCTTTCAAGATGCATGTGCCTCCCAAAATATTGAAAATAACTAGTAGGAGCTAAAATTATTTCCAAGGACACTCATAAAGGAAGAAAAAAATTGGTACTGATCCTTGGAACCAAAATCAATCAAGTGGTGGAGTATGATGTTGGAATTGTTCAATGAAAAATATCAAATGTGCTCTCAAGTATCCAATCTAAGGAAACAAATCCAATGGTGGAAACAAGGAAGCCATGAGCCCTTGGATGCCACTATTGGCTAATACTATTCTCTGCTGCATAGGTGTCTTGGCCATGGATACTCTTAGTTTGATCAACTTCACCATATCATAGATGGGTTGCAGTCTGAAATTATGAAAACCCTTGGCATCTATGCCCAAGGGAGATTAATAAAGTTAAGCATCCACCAGATCCAAAAATTAATTGAACAGGTAGCTAAGGAGGAGGAAGAATTGAGAAAGTGAGAAAGTGCAGAGAAATACAACAGGGACCCTTCTATCTATGAAAGGGGGGTTCAATTTTGTGACAATGAGGATTAATTAAGTAGAAAGGAGGTGGCTAATTAGAAAACCTTTCCACTCTAGAAATTGCAATTTGAAATCATGGCTACGGTTGACTAATTATGGGACTCTATGAACAACAAGATTTAGGCTATTTTAAAAATTGTTCAAGAGTCGAAGGAGCAAAGTGGTGAGTGTGAGTGTCAAAGATGTAAGAAAGTTAAACATGTTATATCTAAAGGTAAGGGTAAAATGGCTGCAATAGAGATGGTTGTGGATAGTGACTCAGATGATGATGGCAAGTGTGACATCTACTAGTATGAACATCCCAAGGGATGTTGCCTAATTGTGTCACATTTGCAGAAATCTGGAATGTATGCCTTACATCCATGACTTGCACAAAGGCAAACACCTAAAATATTGCCTTATCCATAAGGCAACGCTTGACAATTTCACCAACCATAGCAGTACTATTTAAGTGAAACTCCACTGCAACCCTACGAATTATACTAGTAGTGGTAGTAACCACAATTGTGGGCATTGCCACCACCAAGATAACAGTACCCTTACCAATAACCATATCCCTATGGTTATTATGTTCATCAACCTTCATCTCCATGGAACTCCTCTAGTCATGTTGTTGCTTACCAACCTCACTAATACCCTCCTAAAGTATACCAATTATCCTATCTACGGAGGGATGCCACCTACTATCCTCATGCACCTCCTATCCCTACACCTACTCCTTCATCTCTTGCATAACTACCACCTGCTCCATCCATGTAGGGTAAATTTCCTACCTAACCACGATAAAGAAACACTATGAGGATGGCTAATCTACAACTAGTTAACCCACCAAGCAGGTCAGAACCATGAACAAAGAAAAGACCTTTCTTCTAACCTGGCAGTCCACCAAAGCCCTCAGACACATCAGTGGTTGGTAACCCTACTCCTCCACCTTCCTCTATCTCATCTTCATCTGAGTCTTCTTCAAACCAAAATCCCTTCCAAATCCATTTTTAATGTTGACCTATGATGTATCTGATTAAATTCAAGCTAGTAACCTGCCTAGAAAGTTAGCTGATCCTAGGAGTCTCCTAGTATATTTGCAAATTGCTAGAAATGAGCCTTGTAAAGCTCTTCTTGACTATGGTTCTAGTGTTAATATGATCTCACATGAGATGTACATAATGTGGAACCTTCCTCCCTTGAAGAAGAGCAACATCTGGCTAGAACTAGTGGACCAGTCCATCATTGTTCCATTGGAATTCATAGAGGACATCGTAACCACTATTTATGGCTAGTTATATCCCACCAACTTCCTAGTAATCAAGGTGGAGAACTATAAGGGGGACTTCCCAATTATTATAGGAAGGGCATGGTTAAGCATTGTTGATGTCAAAATGGGCATTAGAGATCTTTCCTTGTAGATATCTAAGGAAAATAAATTTGGAAAGATCGAGAAGAAGAGGGTTCCATGTATCACGTACAATGATTCAAGTTACCATTATGTGTAGAATTTATGGTCAGTAAATTGAACATCTATCTCTACATGCAAGCCGTGTGCACTAGAAGTTGAAATCCAAAGATGCCTGTACATAGTAGCCATAAAATAAGAAGGCACCTAGTGGCTGACAGCTGATGCTAACAGTAGTACATTGTGCATGAAATCTACTAAGGGCCTAACGTACTAATATGTTGCAAGTATGGATGAACTTGAGCAAGTTTATCACTAGCTCTCTGAAGGAGTAAATGATGATATCAATTAGGGAGAGTTGGAGATTCTTGATAGTTTTAAATAAGAGCCTCTTGAATTGAAGACACTAAGAGCTAGAGTGGAGTATGTGTTCTTGAAAAATGAAAGGCCAATCATTATTATTGTCAAGCTTGCTACAAAACAAAAGAAAATGTTGATGAGGGTTGTGGAAAAATGGTTAGCAACCTTTTCTTTGTTATATTCAAAGCTTACTAGTCTAGATTTAAGAATATGCTAGCACCAGATATACACTAACTCCATTGTTAAGCCAAAACAACAGTGGCAGTGACATTTAAATCCCAAATTAAAATAGATTCTCAAAGAGGATATTGAACTACTCCTCAAGATAGAATTCATCTACCCTATTGTAGACAGTGAATGGATTAGTCCACTCATGATCATGCCCAAGAAAGAAGGCAAATGGTGGGTGTGCATTGACTTTTGGCTGCCCAACATGGCAACTTTCAAAGATCATTTTCCGTTGCCTTTTGTCAACCAAGTGCTAGAAACCATTTCTTGGAAATGCTATTATAGCTTTCTAGGTGCTTATAGTGCTTATAACCAAATCTAGATTGCACTAAAGGACTAGGCAAAGACAACTTTCACAAGTCCTTGGGGAACTTTTGCTTACCGTCAAATGCCATTCGGTCTATGCAATGCCCCACATACATTTCAACGATTAGTCCTCAGCATTTTCCAACAACAAATTGGTAGTGGGGTAGAAGTCTTTCATGGATGAATTTTCGACCCATAGAGCTACATTTGATCAAATCTTAGACCATCTTGAGTAGGTGTTGAAAAGATGTGTCGAAACAAACCTCCAGCTCAATTGGCAAAAAAGCTATCTTATGGTCTAGGAAGGCATAGTCTTGGGGCACTGTATCTCAAAAGTAGGAATTGAGGTGGACCTTGAAAAAATAAGATTCTTCCAAGGAATAACCTATCAACATGAAACAATGAAAGAAGTGTGGTCATTCCTTAGTCATACTAGCTACTATCAACACTTCATCGAGAATTTTTCCAAAATCGTCAAGCCATTGGTAGAATTGACAAACAAGGATGCATTGTTTATCTAAACCCTTGCATATGAAACAAAATTTCAGTAATTGAAGTAGAAGCTTGTTGAAAACCCAATCCTACAAGCACCTAATTGGTCCAGGTTGTTTCATGTGATGATTGATGTATCAAATTATGCTTTGGGGGTAGTGCTTATAAAGATGGATGATCAAAAATGTCCATATTACATTCATTGCACAAGTCAAAGCATTGTTAGTGCACAGCTATACTACACCACCATAGAAAAGGAGTTGATGGTAGTGGTGTTTGCCTTAGAGAAGTTCAGGCATTATGTGCTTGGCTATAAAGTGTTCGTGCACACAAATCATAACACCATTTGATTTCTAATGAATAAACCAATTGTGAGCCCCTATGTCATATGGTGGCTCATGATTTTGCAATGGTTTGATCTCACAATGGTAGATCAAAAAGATGTGGGAATGTGGTCACAGATCACTTATCACAACTAAGATGGGATGACAAGGAGAAAGAAAGTCCCTCATCTAATCAGTTCCCTGATGAATCTCTCCTTGCAGGGGCTATTAATGCACAAATTCTTGATGAACCAAAATGGTATGACATCATCCTCACTTATTTTCTGAAACAAGAACTACTGCAAGGGGTAGAAATCAAAAAGAAACAATAATTTCTTCACCAAGTCAAGCACTTCATGGCAATTAACAGGAACCTTTACAAAGTCTATCTTAATGCCCTAGTATGTTGGTGTGTCCCTAATATGGATCAATTTCATATTCTCTAGGATTCTCATGAAGGCCCTTGTGAGGGCCATTATGTTGGGAGATGCATGACCATAAAGATCTTCATGGTGGAATGTTATTGGCCAACAATCTTTAGTGATGCACACCAATTTGTTCGTACTTGTGAGCATTGTTAGAGGGATGGTGGAATGATAGCTTGAATGGAGGGTCCACAACAATGGATTCAACCTCTTGAGAAATTTCATATTTCAGGCGTTAACTTTATGGATCCCATCGCACCTTTATCAAATCGAAAGGCATATATCATAGTCATAGTTGACTATTGCACCAAGTGGGTAGAAGTAGTAGTCATCACCGATTGTACATCCACCACTACTACTTAATTTTTACAACAAAATATCATAAATAGGTTTAGTGTTCCTTGTGTATTAATTTTTAATAATGGAACTTATTTTATAGGTGCCACTTTCTGAAAACTTATGCAGCGCTTGGGGGTTGAGCACAAACTCACAACACCATATCACCCCCAAGCCAATGGTCAAGCTAAGGTCACTAATCAATAGATTACAAAAATTCTAACATGCACCATTAGCAAATACCAAAGGGACTAGAGCACCAAATTAAATGATGCCCTTTGGGCCTATTGCTCCATGTGGAAGCTTCCCATATGTTATTCTCCCTATGAGCTTGTGTATGGAAAACTACCAACACTGCCCATCTAGTCTGAGCTTCGTACGCTCTCTACGACCTATGACATTGACTTGAATCTTAGTCTAGCATAGAAAGAACGACTAATTAATCTCAACTTGCTAGATGAAAATCAATTAATGGCCCTGTCATCCAAAAAAATTCATAAGACATTCAACAAGAAATGTCATGACCTCAAAATAAGAAAAGTTAAGTTTCAACTAGGAGATAAGGTTCTCTATTGGAATCCTACACATGTACCCTAACAAAGCAAATTTAAAACATTGTGGGAAGGACCTTACATTATTGATGAGACTTTTCCATTTGGGGCCATGATTATCTATAAACCTAATAGCCTAGACAAGAAACAATTAGTCAACATCTAACAAGTGAAACCTTTCCATGAGCCTAAGCCAACCAACTCAACAGACACCTCAACAGATCAACAACCATGCTCAATCTTTTGGATCTTCCCCTTCCAACTTAGTCATGGGGGAGATGGCCATCCATACTAACACTTTATGTGGCTCCTAAATATTTTGACTTTTTTTTATACATTTTTGGTTTTACAACTTTTTGTTTTCATATTCTTTGTTTTACATCTTTTTTCTTTTCAAGTTATTAATCTTTTCTAAGTTTTTGTTTTAGAAAATCATTAATAAATTCAATATTTATTGCCTACTTTTTTAATTTCTTTTATGTTTGCTTGTGTTTGATGTGTTTCTCTACTCTTTTTATTAATAAGGTCTTAGGTACAATGGTAATATGCTACTCAATGGTGGTATGTTTTATTTGTAATTTGATTGTTGATGTCTAGTTTCTAACTTTGAATGTCATTACTAATGACTGGAACATGGTTTCTTTTCATGTAATAGGTAGTGAGTCCACATCATCCACCCATCCACATACTCTATGGTTTTTCTTGTTTTGGAAACATGTAGTCCATTCTTCATTAATGCAACTTTAATAAATTGGTGACTTGTGTAGTTTCTAGAATTGGAAAGGAATCAAAGGTTTGGATAGGGTGTGGCTTCAAAGTGATGCAATATTCTTTGTGCTTTTCTATTTTCCTATGTGTGGGAGTGTTCTTGTGAGCTTCTCACCGTTCTGTGTTATTCCACAATAGGAAGTCAAACAAGTCCTTGCATGGTGTGGTCATCATAAAAAAAAGATGAGGATTCAAAGCACACCCCTTGGACAAAATAAATGTGAAAACATATGGATCTTTACATGGTGTGGTTTCCATTAAAAAAAATAAAAACATGGGAATTCAAAGCACACCCCTTAGACCAAATAAAAGGGCTACAACCACTAGTTATGGGACTTGTTTTGTCTCCTCTAACTAAGGCCCTTTCTCACTTTCTACTTTCTCTCCAATTTGGAATAATGGTTGTTTTGTGGAAGCATTCTTGTGTCTTAGGGGATGGACTAGTCTTAGAATGTTGATGCGAAATCACTGAAAGTGGTTGGCTTTGGTTTGGACTAAGGATGGATCCTACCAAGTCATTTAATCACAAACTCCACAACAGGCTTCATGTGACCATAATTAAGAACTCCATTTCATTCTCTCTATCATCCAACTATGCTTTTCATGCCTCACCTCACTACTAGTTTCATGTTTTGATTCAATGTTCTAGTTAGATGTGTTGGGTTTCTTAATCAGTTACTTTTTGGTTTTTGTACTTAACTTTCTATAACCATTAATCATACATGGAGCCCACAGACTTAGTTTGAAGTTATGAAAGGGCATAAAAGACCTATGCCTACTTTGGAAAGGACCCACTTGCATATGTTTTGGTTTGGTTAAGTTAAGTTCTTTACCCTTAGACATTGTTACAATTGAATTCTTTTTATTTATCCCATCCATGCCATCCAATTGTACACATGTTCACAATTGTTTTTAGTGAAATTCTTCTTTTTATTATTGTGAATTTTTATACTCTCTTTTTAGTATTCCTTGTGTTAAGATTTTTTTGAATTTTATGGACTACTTCTCTTACTTAATCCATTAATCAATCTTTCCACTAACACTATCAAGCAATCAATCTATCACTATCACAACTTAGCTAGATAAAATCATTGACGAGACAAGGTATTCAGCTATTATCTATTACACTTTATATACTAATCTTTGATTTTGTTGTGATCATAGTGGTGAGCATGGACTGGATGTAGGACTATCTTCACCAAGGAGGATGCAACAATATCACTCATGGGAGATTGTTCAAGACTGCTGGATCTTTTCTACCTCTCCCTCATTCTTCTATTATCAAGAGGGGTTAGATCTCTATTGGATCTGAGGGTGTTCTTTCCTATCGTGATGAACATCCAATTTTGTACACAATTATAATGTTATATGCTTGAGCACTTTTGTATTTGTCTATTCTCTCTGTGTTACTCTACATGTCAATTGAATAGTCCACACCTCCTAATATATTTTGTAAAGGACTTGTTCCTCTTCTTCTATACTCGAGGACAAGTTTTCATTCAGTTGTGGGGGTATGATAAATTGTGTTTTCATACACTTCGATATCAGAGTGGTCGCAATATTGGGTACATGATATCATGACCCAAGATGTGATATCATACATTTGATATCATAGGGTTACTCTTGGGTCTATAAATACAGCCCCCAAGTGCACAATTGAGAGTAGTTTTTGGCAGTTAAGTAACAAAACTCTTGTAGTTTGTTCATTTAAGAGTTAGAATATTTTCTAAGTGCCTACAGCAGGAGGTCTAAGTTTGATCAAATCTTTATTCAAGCATTGATGTACCTGAACACATCATTGTGTTGGCAATAAAGACAAACTCTTTGATTCACCTTGCAACACTTGAGACTTTCTTTCTTATACATTTATATATGTTATGATTTTATGTAATATACATTAATGTGATTCATGTACTAATTAATTATGATTAATTAAGCAATTGATTCAAATACACAAGCATGACCCCTTCGAACATAGGTGTGACACTTGGTAGCTCAGAAATGGTTAGCATTTGACAACCCAACAATGTTAACACAAAGTTTAGGATGTGTCCAAGAAGTGGGAACAGTTACTTGTGTTAGGCTAGATTAGATCATAGTTTTCTTAGCACTTAATCACTCTCACATTCATTCTTGTTCTAGATGAGTAAATTGATAAAACACAAAATGACAAAAATCTTATGCCTCAGTCATAGTTAAGCATACAATTGCATTTCACAAGTGGGACTGGGAAGACAACGAACAAATAACACACACGCACTATTTAACTCTAGTGTACTTGGTAATTAAAGTCTTTGAAATTTGACCAAATTGCACATGAACACCTATGATTCGTCTGGATGGGCATAGGAATACCTCATCGCTCATCAATAATCTTTGTAACCTATAGTAAGCTAGCCAGTGTGACCTCTTATCTCTTTCTTTTTGGGATAATAAAAGTACTACAAACTTTGTATAAATTTGTGAAACAAACTATAGTTTTTCATGTTATACCAATTATAACCTATGATGGCTTGTATCTACTTGTTGCCCCATGTGGCCTTATGCAATCTCTTATAATCACATGTATTCTTTAATTTCTTTTCTTATCCTCTTAGAGAATTGCTTGTAGGATGAAGCTTGAAGTCATCACAACTATATAACTCATTGCAGTAGTGAGTTACCACATGATCTCAATTCATGAGATTTGGTTAGCTTGTCCCACACTACCAAGAGGTTTTTCCTGATATCACTTCCATTACCCTTTTATGCCATAACCCCATAGCCAAATTATGGCTATCTTTAACCTAATAAAAATGAAGACCTATGTTTGAAATTCATGCACTATGGCCATGTGACATCTCCTTTAACATGCTTTGCAATCAAGTTGATTAAATGTAATACATCTTAATCAATGAGAAAACAAAACAAAATTTATCCCTGGCAATGAAACTCAATGAAGGTTTTACTCTTACAAAAAATGAGGAAGCATATAACCAAGAAAATACAAGCATCCAATGTAGCTTGAAGCCAATCAAATAGATGGATCCAAACAAAGAAAGGCAGGAGCTGAGTGGCCAAAGAATCCCAAGAAGGAAGTGACGGTTTCTCTAACACATTATCAAGTAACTAGTATTTCAAGCATAAAGCACAAAAATATTTTTAGCTAGCACACATTTCACCACTATACTATGACCATGATGTCAACATTTGGAATTCCTTTTTAACTTAAGTGACCATCCTCTCATAGCCAATGTAGCCATTATTTCATCCCAAACTCTCAACATCACATTGTCACCTTATTTCACTATCATGACCACTCCTTTGCATGGTTCGACAACTATACAATCAAGCATGGAGAGGGATCATTGATGATGAACTTGCTTCAATGTTTCATGTTTCTTGTTGATGTGTCTTGGGTTAAACAAAGAGGGACCAATGAAACACCTCAAAGAAAATTAATGTTGTAGACTAAAATCCCATAGCCAAAATTCTTGTCGTGATTTGGTTGAAATACAAAGGTAGAAATAATTTCCTTGTTTTGCCAAAAATACTACATTATGGCCTTGTATTGACAAAATTTTAGGTAGTTTCTCAACATAAAATATTGAGATTTGTAGCTCACAATCTACAAATCCCATTCATTCAAACTTGTGAAGGCTAAAAATTCTTCACAAGCTATAAATGCCTTGTATCCTAGCTTGTGGAAGCAAAAAAATGCTCCCCAAGCTACAATTTCCATGTATTCCAACTTCTAAGGGCTAAAAATACTTCACAAGCTACAAAAATTGACATTTTCATCTCACATGATGTATATTTTAGCTCCACATTCTATATAGCATGTGGAGGTAGCATATGGGATTTGGGTTTTGCTTCCACATGCTAGGCACCCTAGTTCCACATGCTATATAGCATGTGGAGGTAGCATATGGGATTTGGGCTTTGCTTCCACATGCTAGGCACCCTAGGTCCACATGCTAGGAAATGTGTGGGAGAACTTTGTGAAGTTAGAAATCAATTAAAATTGCTCACATGCTATAAAAATGTGTTCATAACAATTACAGAATTTGTTAGAAATTTTGCAGCAATCTTGGAAGAATTAACTAACAAGAACTTAGAACATTCATAATCTATTTAAGCCAAAATTTTCATATTCTCAAAGGCTTTTGAATCATTTTTCATTTGGCTAAACTTAAGGCTTTAAGAGTAATGCAAATATCCAAGATTTCACAACCATTTTCATTCAAAGCAAAATATTCAAATCTGAGAGAACCAGTGGTAAGAAAAGTTCAAATAGTAGATCAACTGGAGAAAGATAAGTGTAGATCTAGTGGCAGAATACACCTTGTTGTTTACATTGAATTTCAAAGGCATTTTTGTACTCTTGAGCCTCACAGTCCATGATTTGTATTTTCTAAACATTTCTTTTATATCATTTAATATAAAGTTGTAGTTTCTTTGTTTTGTCATATCATTTCATGCATCTAGAATGAGTTTAACATTTGAAATACCTCTTTGTACATTTTCACTTATTTTTATAACATTGTTAATAGATGCCCAAGTTCTTAAGTGATTGAAAATACTATTTGAGATACTTTGGATCCTTTTCCAAGGTTCATGGATCTGGGGTTAAATTATTTTATATTGAAATTTTTTGGCCCTCCAGCACTGAATTTTTCCATCACTACAACTATAATTTCTAATTAAGTAGCTTTTCTATTTTTTCTAGCTTTAATATTGTATAACTACATATGAGTGGGTTGATAGTTTTGGAATGCATTATTTTCTTTACATTAGAGGTTTAACATATTTTTGTTATTTTGATTGAACAAGATAGCTTCTGTAAGTGTCAATTCTAAGTTAGATTAACATAGGAATAATTGTCTTCTTTTACATAATTTTGAACTTTCCAAATAATCTCCATACCTCAATCTTCTGCTCTATTTGACAAAGCTTTTATGATCTAGCATCATGAAGTTAGCTAGCAGATAGTTTAGAATCTAAGATTGACATTTCCTGTAAAATCATCCATTTAATATATGTGTGTCTTATGTAAGATTTGATGCCAGGATCAAAGATGAGCTATTTGATTTATTTAATTACTTTAAGAAATAGCTAGGAGAGATAATTTCTTAGAAAGTTTTTATTACTCTAGGAATTGATCATTATTATTAAACATACTTAGTCATATCGAACTCATTAAAAACCAACAAGAAGCTCTTTGGGGGTATCTATGTCTTGGTGGTATGAGAGACTAGGAACCATTTAAAATGAATTATTTAGGTTGTTTCTTATGGACTAGGTCATAACCATGCCCATATCAAATAGTTATGTTCTTTCATGGATATTCATTTTGGTTGTGGGGTTGGGTGAATGGTTAGTTAATTGTCTAATAGAGTCCACAAAGGAATACTTATTTCCTTGGACTTTAGACCATTTCTCTTTCAAGTTATTGGATAATATCCTAATATCCTTTGAAATGTCTTACATACACTTCTTAAACCCTTGATTTTATTGATGGATCTCATCTTAAATGCTCTAATCTCATTAATTTTTTGCTCAATAGCATCCATTTAATCATGGATGTGGGACTCCATAGTTTTCCAATGTACTCTCTCAGTTTCAAATATTAGTAGGCTGAGGAGATAATGTAGGATAATTATCCATTACCCTAACTGGTCCATTTTATGGGTTTTGGAAGTGGCTAATTAGTTCCTTGAATGTGTTAGAAATACTATTAAAATAAAATTCTACCACCTAGTTAATTGAATCATGTCTTAACTAGGTTTAGAAGTTGAATGATGTCTCAACTAGACTAGGAAGGCCAAATTTAGCTAAACACTCAATTTTTGGGTTGCAAATTAAGTTTTCATGTCTTATAATGGCTTTGAAAATGACTTCATAAATTGATTTTTGGAATTTCATAAGCTAATTCTAATCATTTCATTATGTCTAAAAGATCCAAATCTATTAAAATTGACTCTTATTTTGTTGAAAATAGATATTGACGTCAAAAGTTATCTTCTTTTTGAGTTGCCAAAAACTTTATGTTTTTCAAGAATTGCCAAGAGGTCATCCATCCTAGCACTACTTCAAGATGAGCATGCTTAATTATGAAATTATTATCTTAATGCTAGCAAATCATCAATTTGATCTGTTATTCAAATTATGACTATGTTTTCATATTTAAATTTTTTTTGTTAAAATACCAAATTTGAAGTTATTTGATGGATTTTAGGACCTTTTTGTTAATTGATAGACTTTATATTTTCTCTATAATTGACAAATTATCAATTTCTTTTTATCATTATGTGATTGACTTTTCATGGTAGCCAAAATTACGAAGAAAAGTTGGAGTCCATGATGCTCCTGGCACTTAGGAGGTTGGAGTGCATAGTGCTCTTGATGCTCACGAACATTACATATACCAAAATTATTAATAAGTTTTGTAAAAATTGCATAGGTGACAATGATGAACATGGCTATCTACCATGCTGGATGATGAGAAAAGTAGTATACAAGAAAGAAAGAAAGGTGGGGGTGGTAATGGCTAAGAGAGGTAGCAACAATGGCCAAGAGATACGCAACAGTAGCATAAAGAGAGGCACTATAGAAAAAAGAGACACATCAATCCTTATAGGTTCATGTGATGGCTTGTAGTAGTAGGCCAATGTAGTACTGATGAATCATAATTCATTAGGCCTCGATATCGCACTTGCGATATTGTGTATGCAATATCGGGTATGTGGTATCGTGGCCTGGCTTGCAATATCGGATGCCCGATATCATGAATCCTATGCTGGTCTATAAATACACATGTAGGCGCAAGGATTTAAAGGAGGCTAGTTTAGTGTTAGAGTTTTTTTTGTCATCTTTTCCTCCTAACCCTTTCTCCCAATGCATGCCTACAATGTGATGATTGTAATTGTATGAAACCTTTATTCAAGTGTGACATACTTGGACACGCACATGATCGGAAATAAAGATCAAGATTACTTCATCATTGCAACATCCACTTAGTCTAATTATTTAATTATTGTTTTCATAGTTAATATCTCTTCATCCTAAACTCCTTAAACAT
>MNCI01013302.1:408106-426417 GCA_015680685.1 Gnetum montanum
TTTTTCTAAACTACTATCTATAATTTTAATAATCACCTCCTCATATAATCTTTAAGTTGTTGCAACCAAATCTAAAGGGAGGCCAATTTTATGCAAGCACAATCATAGTTTTATATAGATTACTAAATCACATGCTTGCATAAAATGAATAAAAAATAAATCTTTTTTATTAGGCATTCTTACAGAATTTATGTAGTGTTTAAGAGTAATTATGTGATCAATAGTGGAGCAATTTTGTCTAAAATCTATTTAATATCTTGCCCTAATCTAGTTTTCTTTAATCCAAGAACTGA
The DNA here is from genome assembly GCA_015680685.1 of Gnetum montanum. Taxonomy (NCBI): domain Eukaryota; kingdom Viridiplantae; phylum Streptophyta; class Gnetopsida; order Gnetales; family Gnetaceae; genus Gnetum; species Gnetum montanum. The sequence continues at coordinate 408,400 of MNCI01013302.1, forward strand.
TTCCTTTTTCTAGTAAATTTCCTAACTTAGCAAAAATATTACTCACAACTATCATTTGGTAATTGTTAAAATTATTTTTATCCCCCTTTTTTTCTAATAAGATAGCTTTACTAGTGTTCCAATGTTGATTTAATCCTTGTTGCATTGTTGAATTTAATTTATGCCAACCAAATTTTTCTATGAATAATGTATCATGCCCTCTTTAATAATTCTACATATAAACCATCTGAATCTACATCTTTGCTAGATGCTAGCTTTTTAATACCCTCTATGACTTCCTCATGAGTAAATTGGACAAATGTTGGTTTTATAATAGTAGTAGAATTATCATCTTGTCTTGTAAACAATTTATTGTAAAATGACCAAATATCTTTAAAAGAAAAATTAAATGATTTAGAGGTTTTATGATGAAAACATTGTCAAAACTATCTACATTCCTTTTTAATGGTGTAAGAAAAATATTCTTGCTATTTCCTAATAAATTTTCTTCTTTGATTCAATTAAGCATTTATATGCCTTAACTAAACTTTATTTGTAACTCTTATTTGCATTCTTAATATTCTACCTAGCCTCCAAGTAATCCTCATCAAACCAACTCTTTTCAACACTTTGTTATTATGAATGCACAACTCATTTAGTTATTGTAAGCAAAATTTTTATAAGCTCCTTATGTAATCTTTCAAGAGCCTATTTATTGTGTGCTAGATTCACATATTTTTCTTTGACTGTTGGGATTAATCATGGGATTATAAATTAAACCCATGATCTTTAAGTTACTAAACATAACTCTTAGATTACATTCATCTAGCCAATTGGTCAATCTTATTCAATTAATATATTGAATAAGAGAAAGCTATTTAACAACTAGATGGTTATCTCACATGGCTAGCTTGAANAAAAGTAGGAAAATTTATCATGAGTTAAGATAAAATTAATTACTTAATGATTTTTGAATTGAACTTTCTCTAAAATGAATTGTATTTTTTCCCTGCTAATGCATCCTCTACACTATTACTTAGAATTGTCATTTTATTTCTATAAATTCAAATGAAGTGTAGATCTTTTCACACATATTTCTCAAAGAAACATTGGAGTAGGAGAGTTGCAAAGATTTAATTAGAGAAGGTTGACAACATAACTCTTTCCAAATCATCCAACTAGGCTTCTCCAATCACCATAAGTAGTAGGGATTCCATTTCAATTCGTTTACATCAAAACAGTGTTGTACAAGCCACCAATCTTGTATGTAGTTTACTTAAGATTTAAGGGTTTGAGTATTTGAAAACTTCTAGGTTATCTCATTTACTTGCTATTCCTTTTTTTTCTTTTCAAAAATATTTCATGGAAGAATCAGGTAAACAAATAATATAACTTATACAATTCCAAGGCTAGTACTAGTTCAAAAAATATTTTTAGAACTACTAATGTTACACTTGTAGTCATACCAAATATTTGACATTTCTATCCTAGTGAAGATCCTTTCATGCCTAGTTTACAATCTTCTCAGTTCAAATATTTTTTGGTTCCATGGAATAAAGTTTTATGAATTTGAGTTTAATGATGAAATAGATTTCTAGTTATGCTTGTTTATATAAGGCAATGTTTTATGGCATTTTGATTATTCCAACATCACTACTTTTTTGATTTTCTTACTTTATGATGTCAAGAAAGATAGGATGTTCAAATGGTTCCACTCTTGTTTTATAGAATTGTCTCTTTTCATAAAAATTGTATCTAAAATCAAGAGAACTCTTGGAAAATCATATTCCTTTTGGGATGTTCCTTTTCTTATGAACTTATGTCTAAGTTATAATGTTTTAAATAATGGTTTCACTTCTTATGACCTTAGTTTTAACTCCAAATTTTTTGAGGATGAGAGTGTTATGACAACCCAAATTGAAGGTTTAAAGAAAGGTCAAGAAGAAATTACACAACCCTTTAATCTTGAAGTTGTAGATGAGGTATAGAATATTTTTAATTTGGTTACAACATTTATTATTTATTTGTTCTTATTTTATTTACATGTTCTAGTGAACTCTAGGGTGCAAACAATTTTTGGAGGTGATGATGGGGAGAGAATTCCAAAAAGAGATGAAGCAATGAAAGAGAGTTTCAAGATTCACTTTTATCAAAGCTTTATTATTATTCTTTTGTCTCATTATTTTTTACTAATGTTGTTGATTAACCTGAAGTTGTGCACTAATAGCCAAGGTTCAAATTGGCATAAAGAAGGGAAAAACAAGAGGTAAATTCTAATTATTTATTAAGTTTTTGTATACTTCCCTTTGATATTCTACCTTGCTAGGTTGGGTTGGACTATTTTTATTCAAAAATTGGAAAAAAAAAAAGGTACAGTTCCTCTCATAAATTTAGATATAACTGGATTAGTGCTCCTCCACCAAGATCTTGGAAGGTGAAATCTCCACAAATGATTCTAATACAAAGTTTGGCTATTGCTAGTGGACACCAAGTTGTAATATTAATTCCTACTTCTAGTTCCATCCCTATCATAGCAAGTTCCTCTATTTTGATCAAGGGTTCTTCTTACTCTTTGAGAAAGATGATGACTGCTATCAATGAAAAAGTTCTTTTACCTCGTAGTCTTAGTAAGAAAATCATTTAGAATTCTCCTCATTCAATTCAAGAAAAAATGTATCTTTTGAAAAAATCAAGGTCTTGCAATTTCCAAAGTCATTATGAGTTATTGCATTCTACTCGCACATCAATGTTCTATGAAATTCTAGAGGATTCTCTAGAATCACCAAAAATCTTGAATAGATTTTTGGAAAACTCGAGGGTGCTACTTGCTTTGCTCATCATTTACTAAACCATGAATGTCTTCTTTAGATAGAAAATGATCAACTCCATGTAAGTAATAAATTCTTATTTTTAAAAATTGAATTCTCTTTTCCCCTCTTCTTTTCTTATCTTATACGTGTAGATGAAGGAGAAGAAATGGAAGAAAGATATTGTTGAATGTATTATGTAGGTTAACTTATTGTAAGTAGAACTTACAAAAGTTGACGAAGAGAAGGTTGTTGCCAAGAGCACTATAAAGTACATCCACAAACTATGCAAGGGCTTGGCTGGGTATTATGACATGCTCAAGAAGGATGATATTACCAAGGAGGAATGGATGACTCAAGAAAAAATGGCTAGTGATCTCATTCAATCATTTAGCCTATAGTTTTAGTCCATGTCTATGTTATTCCATGTTTCTCTTTTTTCTTCTTCCATGTTACATACTCTTTATTGATATACTTCATTTCTTTTTATTCATAAGTAAAAGACATAATTATTGCTATTTTTATCTCAAATCCAAAATTAGCTCTTAGACTATGGTTTTCACTAAGACCACATGTGATATCCTACTCTTGAATATTAATAATTATGATTTTTCATCATGTAGAATCATCTTTTAATAGCATGAAAAACTTGATAAATGTGCTACAAACATGAAGAGGCACTTTAAAATTAACATGAAATAAAGAGAATTAGACTTTTTTTATTGAAATTATTTGAATACACTGTCAACCAACCTTGGGATTATCTTCCTGTGATACTTAAGATCCTTAGAGGTAATCATGTACTACCACCATAGTTTAGCTATAAGACTAAAGGGGTGATTAGTCCCTTCTTATCTTGCTTCACCCAGGACTTGTTACTTGCCACTATTGGCTTTACAACTTGATGTTTGGCATGACCTCTAAGTCTCTAGTCTTAAATGTCATAGGATAAATCCCCTCCAGAAAGGGTATCAAGAATAGTTATAACTTCTTATAATGAGGTACTCCTTCATTTTAAGGTTAATTACATTATTAATATAATAAAACTCTACCCTTAACAAATAACAAGATATTATAATATATCACCCTCCTTCATTTTTAGCTTATCACATTCACCTTAAAGAACTAGTAGCTTAGATTGCTTCACAAATTAGGTTCCTTCATAATTGGCCTTAAGTGTGATGAGTTACATGGTTTGGCCATGTCAATGCAACCCCTTCAATAGGATCCCATTGACCTAGGGTTTTACTCATTGATGTGTACCTATCGATGGGGCTCCTTGTTTTGCCTATAAATGTGCACTTACCCATCACATTTATGGCATCTCTTCCATAGTTGTAATAAAGTTCTTGCAGTTTTTCCTCTTAGAAGTTAGAATATTTTCTAAGTACATGTAGTAGGAGTCAAAGAGTATATGGGTCTTTATTCTAACACTATTCTACTTGAGCACTATAGTGTGTGTAGCAATAAAGATGAACTTTCTGATCAAACCTTGCAACACTTGGACTAGATTAATTATTTTCTTTAAGCATTTGATATTCAAGTAATTTCCTTTAATGTTTTAAGTAATTAAATAATTAATAGCATTTAAATAGCACACATAAATACAATCACTTTCAAGCATATGTCTAACGCTTGGTAGTCCTAGTAATGCTTAAGTTTGGTAACTCAATATCACTATACATGTTTAGGATGTATACAACAAGTGGAAATGGATTCTTATGTTAAGATTAGTTAAACATTAGCTAGCTATTAAATTAATTTAGTAAATAAATGCTTTATTCTTTATTCTTAGGTGACGTATGACATAAAAGACAAAATGATAAAAATCACATACCTTAGTTACACTTAACCATAACTATGAACTTCACAAGTGGAATTGGGAAGACAATGATTGTGATGGCTAGTTTCATCTCCTAGAACCTAGTGCACTTAAAGAACTAAAGTCTATGAAATTTGACTGGATCATTGAGTGAATGCTAGTGATTCATATGATTGGACATAGGGTATACTTATTGCTCATCATTGGCACTATTATTAGGGACTTTAGCTAGTTTTGTGCACTATCTAGGACTTAGTAAAAAATCATTCAACATTGTTGGATTGAACTTTAAAGTCAAAATCATTCTAACACTAATAATAATTGTAAAAAGCACACTGTTAATTTTCTTCTTATTCAAAATTTCTTCTTCTCATAGGGATGATTCTTTGCCTAAATTTGAGCATGCATCCAATTAAAGGAATGAATGATCAAATCAGCCAGTGCCCTAATAATGCTGAGTGAGATATACTCATCCCAATGATTATGTGTCTAATTTCACCTTTGACCTACATCAAGATGATCAAATGTGGTGGAGAGACATGGAGGGAAACATTGTGTTGTTTCCTAATTGATCAGTTCCTACGATGCTACGACAAACTCTTATAAGGTTGGGCATCTAGAGGCTCCATGTTGAATATGTTGTGCAGGATTATGACACTAGGCATTACCATCCCATTGAAGCATAACATAAAATTAATCAGCAATAGGAGAAAGACTATGAAGTTGCAAAGGGAAAATGGTTTAATAACCCCTTATTCCTATTATTCCAAGAAGACAATGAGGATCCCTTCCTAGAAATTCTCATTTCATTGACTCTCCTTCCCTTGGTTTCAATGAAGGAGGCTTGAACTAGAGTTTATAGTCCATTGTCAATAATCCTAGTTCAAGCAAGAATGGGTCCTATGATCATGGAAGATCCAAAGATGGAAGTCATCGCAAGGATAGGGACAGGCATCATAATGATGATAGTGTTCATGATCATCGAAGAGGGGGTGGCAAGCATCATGATGCTAGTCCTCTTTCCTCTTCACCTTCGTCATTCTCTTCTCCCTTCTTCTCTATCTCTAACTGAAGGTACAAAGGATGTGACTATGATGGAGGTGATCGACAGGACAAAGATAATCTTGATCATAGGGCCCATTGGAATGATCAAGATTAGGGGTTTCAAGGGAGGCCCACCACCATGAGAGAAGGGATAGGCATCATAGGCATCATGGCCATCATAGAGGCCATGAATATGATGAGCCTTTTCTTGCTACTTGAAACATGTTGAACATCATAGAGGTAGTAAGAATTCCATTAAGGCATGTGAAAGATAGCTAAATAAAGTGGTTGGATATGAACAACATTTTCAAATTTGGAGCATACAATTTAGATCTATAGAATCATCTACAAGCCTTTCATGATGCCTGTGCCTTGAAAGACATAGAGAACAAATGAAAAAAACTTAAGTTGTTCCCCAGGACACTTATAAAAGAAGTTAAAAGTTGGTACTAGTCCTTGGAGTTGGAATCAATCTATAGATGGAGTACAATGCTTGAGCTATATAATGACAAATATCAAATGTACTTTCAATTGTCCAACTTGAGAAAGCAAATCTAATGTTGGAGACAAGGAACACATGAACTCTTGGATGTAGTTGCCATGTCATAGATGGACTTTGATAAAAAACAAGGAGAACTCTTAGGGTCTATGCCCAAGGGAGACTGTTAGAACTTAAGGTCCATTAGATCCAAATGCTCATTGAGAAGGTTGCTAAAGAAGAAGGAGAGCTTAAAAAGATAGAAAGTGCAAAAGTGTACAACTGGGAACCTTCCATCAGAAAAAGGAAAGTTCAATTTCTCAACAATGAGGAGGAGGCACCACTTGATGAAGTGATGCAGTGGAAAATCTTACTGATCTAGAAATTTGTCTCCAAAATTTCAGCTAAGCTAGATAAAATGTGGAACTCTTTAGATGAAAAGTACCAAATGGCTTTGAAAATCATAGAGGCATCCAAAGAGTAAAGTAGTGATCATGATTGGAGGAGAAGGGAGGAAGTTGAACATGCCCACCAAAGGGATAAGGCTAAAGCTGCTACCATAGAGGAGGTTGTGAAGTCTGAATCAAATGATGATGGTGGGTGTGACATCTACCAATATGAACATCATAAGGGATGTTGCCCTATTGTGTCACACTTACAGGAATCTAGGCTATACACTCTAAATCCTAGACTTTTGAGAAGGCAAGCATCTAAAGGGTTTTCTTATCCTCAAAGCAACCTAAGGTAGTTCCACCAATAGTAAGCCTATTATCCAAGTGGAGCTCCACCACACCCATTTGAGCAATATCATTAGTGGTAGCACCCACACTCATGGGGGATGCCACCACCAAGGCAGCAGTACCCTTACAAATAACCTAATTCATATGGGTAGTATGTTCAACAACCCATGTTTTTATGTGACTCTTCTAGTCACACTTCTTTTCAGCATCACTACTACCCTCCTAAGTATTACAGAGCTCATTCTCCATCTCCAATAGGAAAGTCCCCATATCCTTATTATACTCCTCATCCTTCTATGCATGTCCCTCCACCCTCAACCCAATTACCATCTTCTCCATCAATCTAGGGAAAGATTCTAGCCTAACCGTAGTAACACAATGCTACTAGGGTCATTAATTTATAGCTAGCTCCTTAGTTGAGTGGTTTAGAGCCTAGACCTAGAAAAAGGTCATTCTTCCAAACCAACAACCCTACAAAGCCCTCACAAGCTCATGTAGCTAATAATCCTACTTCTTCCTCACCCTCTACATCCAATCCATTCAAGTCCCCTTCAAACCAAATACCTTCCAAAGTGCATACCGTCATGCTAACCCATGTAGTAACTAATTGGATAAAGGCTGGCCACCTTCCTAGAAAATGATCTAATCCTAGGAGTTCCTTAATCTATCTCCAAATCACTAGGAATAAGCCTTGCAAAGCTCTTATAGATTTATGTTCTAGTGTTAATCTACTTTCTCATGGGATGTGCAAAGCCTAGAATTTGCCTCCACTCTAGAAGAGTAACATTTACCTTAAGTTAGTAAACCATTTTATCATTCTTCCTTTGGAACTGATGGAGGACATCGTGACTACTATTTGTGAATGATCCTATCATGCTGACTTTTAGTGATCCATGTTGAAAATTGCAAAGGGAACTTTCCAATCATCATGGGAAGGGCTTGACTAAGTACCATTGATGCATGGTGGAAATCAAAGATCTTTCCTTAGAGATTTCTAAAGAAAATGCATTTGGAAAGATCGAGAAGAAGATAGTTTCATGCATCATGTATAGTGATATAGGGTGCAACTGTGTGTAGAAACTATGGACCATAAAAAACATATTAATCACAGCATGCAAACAATGTGTAGATGAATCTAAAATTCAATGGTGCTTGTACACAACAACCACAAAACAAGAGGATACCCAATGGTTGACAGCTAATCCTAAAAGTAGCACACTTTGCATGGAACCCACTAAGAGCTTAATAGGTGCCTATGTTTAAGACATGGATGAACTAAAGCAAGTTCATTGCCAACTCTCTAATTATGATCCTAATTATACTTATTAGGGAGAGTTGGAGATCCCTGACAATTTCAAACAGGAGACCTTGGAGTTTAATACTCTACTTGTTGGCATGGAATATGCATTTGTGAAAAATGGTTAGTTGTTGATAATTAATGTCAACCTTGCTCCTGAATAGAAAGAGATGTTGTTCAAGGTGATCAAAAAATGGCCAATGGCCTTTGCTTGCTCATATCCTGAACTCACTAGGATTGATCCTTGGATATGCCAACATCACATCTATATTGATCCTTCCACAAAGCCAAAGAGGTAGCTGTAGTCTTAGTTGAACCCCAAGTTGAAGCAAATCATCAAGGAGGAGATTGAATAACTCCTCAAGGTGGGGTTCATTTATCCAATTGTGGATAATGAGTGGATTAGCCCACTTTTGATCATACCAAAGAAATGTGGTAAGTGGAAGATCTATATTGACTTTAGCCTGTTGAACATGACAACCTACAAAGATCATTTCTCATTGCCATTTGTGGACTAGGTGTTGGACAGTATCTCTAGGCATTGCTATTACAAATTTTTGGATGGTTATAATGGCTATAACCAGATTCATATTACATTGGAGGATCAAGTCAAAACTACATTTATAAGTCCCTATGCGACTTTTGCATATAAAAAGGTGCTTTTTGATCTGTGTAATGCCCTTGCAACCTTTCAACACCTTGTCCTTAGTATTTTTCAACAACAAATTGGTAGCCAAGTGGAAGTATTCATGGATGACTTCTCCACCTATGGTGTTATGTTTGAGTAGCCCTTGAACCACCTTGAGCAAGTGCTTAAAAAGTGCATGGTGACCAATCTTTAGCTCAATTGGTAAAAGAACCATCTGATGATCCAAGAGAGCGTTGTGTTGGGGGCATAAACTCTTACAAGTAGGAATTGAGGTGGACCTTGAAAAGATTAGAGTTATCTAAGGAATAACCTATCATCCAAAAATCGTTAAAGATGCCTAATGATTCCTTGGACACATTGGTTAATATTAGTGATTTATAGAGAATTTCTCTAAGATCGCTAAATCATTGGTGGAGCTAACAAATAAAGGTGCTTCATTTTTATGGAGTGAGGAATGCAAAAAGGCATTCTAGCAACTCAAAGAAAAGCTTGTAGAAACTCCAACTCTATGAGCACCTAACTAGTCTTGACCATTTCACATCATGATGGATGCATTAGACTATGCCTTGGGAGATGTGCTTATGTAATTGGATGATCAGAAACATCCATACTACATCCACTGCACAAGCCGAAGCATTATGGGTGCACATTTCAACTACACCATAACACAGAAAGAGCCTATGGTGGTGGTGTATGCCTTGGAGAAGTTTAGGCAATATGTGCTTGAATACAAGGTGTTTGTACACATAGATCATAGTTTCATTTGCTTCCTCATGAACAAACTAACAATGATCCCCCATGTCACATGGTGGCTTGTGATCTTGTAGGAATTTGATCATATAATTATGGATCAAAAGGGAATTGAGAATGTGATCACTGATCACTTTTCTTGGTTACAATGGAACAACAAAGAGGAGGAAAGCCCACTTTTTGATCAGTTTCTTGATAAACTCCTCTTTGTTGGTGCAATAAATGAATAAGTGCCTACTAAACCTACATGGTCCAATGGCATTCTCACCTATCTTCTCACTCATGAAATGCCACAAGGCTTGGAACACTAGAAGAAACAATAGTTTCTTCCCCAGACCAAACACTTCATGAAGATCAATGGACATTTTACAAGATGTGTGTCAATGGCCTGGTTTGTTTGTACGCTCCTAATGTTGACCAACTATGGGTTTTCCAAGACACTCATGAGGGTCCTTGTGGGAGCCACCATGCAAGAAGATGCATAACCATTAAGATCCTAATACCAAGGTATTATTGGCCAACAATCTTTATGGATGTCCACCACTTTATTCATCCTTGTGACCATTGTCAACGTGATGGTGGGATGATTGCTCGAATGGAGGATCCTCAAAAATGGATTCAACCATTAGAACCCTTCAACATTTGGAGCATAAACTTCATGGGTTCCATCACATCCATGTCAAATGGAAAGGCATATATAATAGTCACTATTGACTATTGTACAAGATGAGTAGAATTAGTAGTCATCACTTATTGTACATCTTCCACTATTACTATGTTTGTACAAAAAAATATTGTAAATAGGTTTGGTATGCCATGTGCACTGATTTCTGACAAAGGTACCCACTTTACAAGCACCACCTTTCAAAAACTTATGTAACTCTTGGGGGTAGAACATAAATTAACAACACCCTACCACCTCCAAGCCAATAGTTAAGTAAAGGTTACCAATAGGAAGATCTCTAAAATCCTAATGAGAACAATTAGCAAATATAGGAGAGATTGGAACCCACATATGTTCCTCAAAAGACTAAGTTCCAAACATTATGGGAAGGGCCTTATATCATTTATGAAATCTTTCCTTCTCAAGCCATGTTGATCTACAAACCTGAAAGCCCAAATAAGAAGCAATTGATCAACATGCAACTAGTTAAACATTTCATGAGCCAAAGCAAGCCAGTGCAAGAAACCCCTCATTAGATGGACAACCACACTCAATTTTTTGGATCTCCTCCCTTCAACTTAGTCCTAGGGGAGATGGCCATCCATGCTAATCATATAAGTGGCTCTTCAATTTTTATAATTTTTTTCTTTTGCATTTTTTTATTTTAGAATTTGTTATTTTTCCATTTTTTGTTTTACAAAATTGTTAGTACATTTTATCTTTTCTAAATATTTTACCTCTTTTATATTTTACTTTATTTTGATGTGCTTTTCTTATTATGTTCTAATAAATTTCTTTATTGCTAACATGGCATAGTGATGTTATAGTTTTTTACTATTGGGGGTTTGTACTTAATTTTTTTTATTACTAATGTATGGTTTCTATTTTTGAATTTTAATAATGATAACTAAGAAAAAGTTTCTTTTTCATGGAACAAGCAGTGAGTCCACATCATCCACCCATCCACAAAAATCTATGGTATTCTTAGTTTTCGAAATATAAGGTCCCTTTGATTTAATATACTTTAACAAACTTGTGGCCTTAGTGTTTCCAAACTTGGGAAAGATCAAATGGATTCATAAAGGTGTGACTTCATGGGGACTCAATGCTCATTGTACTTTTCTACTCACTTGAGTGCATAAATGTTTTTCATGGATTTTTTGTTGTTTCATGTATACCAATAATAAGAAGTTAATAAGTATTTTCATGGTGTGGTTCCCATCCAAAAATTATAAAAAAATTGATGAGAATTCAAAGCACACCCCTTAGAAAAAATAATGGGCTACAAGCACTAGTTATGGAACTAGAAAGACATGTTATCCATGCTTGAAGGTCCTTTCTAACTAAGGTCCTTTCTCACTTTCTGCTTCATTTTTCTTCTCAATAAGAAATGATGGTTGATTTTTAGGAGCATTCTTGTGTCTTAAGAGGGTGGTTTGATCTTAGAGTATTGATGCAAAGTCACTGAAAGTGGTTGGTCCTGATCTGGACTAAGGATGGACTTTATCAGGTCATTTAACCATCAAATCCATAAGGTACTTCATGTGACCATGAGACAAAACTCCATTCCATCTTCCCTCTTCATCCATTAATTATGTCCATAATTTCATCTCATTACTAGTTTTCCATGTGTTGTTCAATTTCTTAGTTTGATATGTTAAAATTCTTAGGTAGATTCTTCTGGATTTGGTCTTTAACTTCTTGTAACCAATACTTAACCATGGGGTCCACAGACTCCTTGGTTTTAGGTTATGCAAGGGCAAAAAAGTGCATGAGCCTTGTATGGGAAGGATCCACTTACATATCTCTTAGTTGGGTTAGTTAAGTTGCTTATCCTTAGGCATTTGAATGATCAAATATTTTGTCCACCCCATCGGTTGCATCCAACTGTGTGCTCCTTAAGGCCTTTCTCTAATAAGATTTCATTCTCCCATCAAAATCTCCAATTTTGTGATTTTCTAAGCCCTCTTCTAGTATTTCATCATGTTCATGACTTTTCTAACTCTTCGTAGATCCCAATTTCATAGGAAAACTTGTATTTTTTAAAATATTCAATGTGGTAAATTTTTTCCAATAGCTCCATCAATGAGACCCCATATATACATCCCACCAGTTGATGCAAGGTAAAAAGTGTCTATATATACGCATGGACAGTTAGTAAATTTTTATATTTGACCCAAAATAAGGGAAAACATACATGGGAGAGACATATCTCTTCTAGAGTAATCGAAGGTTAGGGCCCACTATCAAAATCAAAGATATTCAAGTGTCCTACGTGATAGAGGCTATTACATAGGCACTGGGGTTGCTTGAAACCAAAACACAGTTGGTAGAACTATCCACAAAAGGTGATCCCAAGGCAAAGAAGGAGTGGACATAGTGATGCTATGGGGTTAACCATAAGGAGTATAGCATACTCACATCAGTAGAGTAAATTTATTTCAAACTTGTAGCCTATTACCTCAGTCCAATGGTGAAGCCAAGCAAGGTGACCACTTTCTCCACCTGAGCAAGGTGACCACTTTCTCCACACTGCTCTAAGCGGAAAATCTCCCATCAACCTTCCGCAACTAATCTACTTAGAGATTAAGAAATGCTTTAAGGAAAATGAATGTGGAAGGAAAACCCTTTCCTTTCCATGCCTCATCTAAAATCTTTGCAAAATGGTAGGCATTGTCTACTACTCCAATAATACCATTAGGCATGCTCCTTTGGCCTCATGATCCGAGATCATGAAAGAAAAGATGCCAACAACAACTTAAGAAGAGGAGTAGCTATCCCCACCATCCACTCAAGAAACAATGCTAGAGGCCTGCATAGCCATTAAGTGCTTGCGCAAAATATGAGAACATCTCTTAAGTGAACAAGAGCAACTTACAGGAATGAGTGGGACAAATCCATTTGTATATTGACTAGTGATGAGTCACCTAAATGAGGTGGCTCAAACATTTAGCTAGATGGAGAGGGGTGGACCAATTTTTTCTATCTAATGAATGCAGCTGCCCATGAGGTTGGATCCCAATGCTTGGGGAGGTGATGGTGTCTTTATCGCAACACCATTTATTCCTAAAAATCTCTGGGAATGCCACCACTTCCTTAGTGTGTTTGGTGGAAGGTGAAGGGACAACTATCTTGGTGATGTAGCACCAAGGGCAAGAAACAGTAGCTAAAGTGGTTGCTGAACGTGTTGCTAAAGTACTAAATGCATCCACAACATCTATAACAAATGTATTTGCACTTCAAGATGTGTAGGTATCGATAGGCACGGTCAGCAAGAAGTTAAATGTAGCCCAACATGAAGAGTTGTAAGAACAACTGGTAGGAATTGGGCAATCGACTCCAGACATCTTTGATTTTCTGGAAGACATCATTGCAACCCAGTCAAAGATGCTGAATGCAAGGGTAAAATGCATCATTTTGGAGGGGCAACTCGAAATGGCTCAAGAATGAAATCAATGCTTGGCTACGAAGGTTGCCAAACTACATGCTCGACTTGCTGATCCTGTGACCCTCATCCCAATAGTAATAAGAGATGATGCTTTCAAATAGCTTCAAGAATGATTCCAAAAGGTTGAGGAGGAGGCAATTACTACCATTTCTAACCAGTTCATAGCTGAAGTAAAAACGTTCTTAATTCAAAAGGACTTGACACAAATGCACCAAGAGAACGAGACAATGACCACACAAAATCATCGCCTACGAAATGTTGATGCTTAGAAGGACCAAATGTAGGAATTTATTAATCAACAATAGGAGCAACTTGCCAAGGTGAATAGTAAATTGAGGAGATTGGCCAAAAAAATTCAAAATTTGTCAATGGAGGAAGTGCATGCCTTGCACTAGAAGTCTACCATCGAAATCACCACCTAGAAGAATGAGGCCCTCAAGTTTGAAAAAGTGAAGAATCACTACAGAGACCAGGTTGGCTTGTAGAAGAAGTTAACAAAAAACACATTCAAATGACAAAGGTGAAGATGAATGAAGTCCACCAACAACTCCAACAAGGAAGAGAAGTTTGGCAACCCATCGTTGATGGGATCGACACCTACAAAAAAGTGAAGATCTTCTTGAAGGAGTTGCAAATTAAAGAAATGACAGAATATTGGCCAATCTCTAATATGCAAACCTAGTAATGCTAACTACCAGATAACCATGGTTAGATTTAGAGAAGCAAGTTGCTAGCTCATATTTATTATACAAGGTAGATTTCAAGCACCACAAAGACACCAAGCAGAAGCTTGAGACTGCAAATGCTGAACTCAAAATTCTTAGAGCACGGTTCATAGACCAACAATCAACTACTAAGAACCTAGCCAAACGAATGAATGACTACCAAGATTTAAAGGACATAGTCAAGGCATTCAACATTGAACACAAATAGTTTGCTACTTGGTTTTTCAACATAAAGGAGTTGTTTCTAGCAATCTTGTGTCCTTGGGATGTGCTCGCTTCAACCCACATTGGTGAAGCTGCATGGATAATGCATGATCCCAAAAGTAAGGAGGAGAAAATGAAAGCACTACTAGATGCTTTTCACCTCCTACTTGAAGTTGTAGCAATGGTACGATGTCCATAACCACCTCAACCATCGCCCATGCATGAAGCCAGTGAAGGTTCCTCATAACCTTAGGAGCCACCACCGCCTAGGACCATCTAATCTTCTTTACTTAACTTCATGCCATCAAGGGACGTGCTATCCAATTTTGAAGATTTGTGTAATGGTGCTCAATTTTGTGTCCCAAACACCATCATTTTTTGTAATGTGTTGATCCATACACCTGGCACTCTATTTTTTTTGTCAAGTCAATCAGTTTTTTTTGTTTGAGAAAAGTCAGTCAATAATCTTCCCAATTTTATAAAAGAACTAGAGGATGAGTTTTTATTCAATTGTGGGGGTATGATGAGTCATAGTTCGGTTGGCTACATCGATGAGGCCTTGTTGATTGGGCCTCATCAATGTGTCATTGATTGGGCCTCATCAACACAGTGTCTATTTTTGGCTATAAATATGCTCCTACTAGCTGCATTTATGGCATTAGAGATTGTAGTTGCAGCGAAGCTCTTGCAGTTTTTCCATTTGAAAGTTAGAAATTTTTCTTTAAGTGCTTGCAGTAAGAGTCATTGAGTGTAGGGATCTTTATTTGAGCATTGTTGTACTTGAGTACAACAATGTGTGTGGTAATAAAGACAAGCTTTCTAATAAACCTTGCAGCACTTTGGAAAGATTAAATATTTTATTTATGCATTTAATGCTTTCAATCATCTATTTAATGCTTTCAATCATCTATTTAATGCTTTCAATGATTTATTAAATGTTTCAAGTAATTAAGTTAATGAGGCAATTAAACAAGGTAGATTACACACATAAGTATGACTACTTCAAGCATAACACATATTCAGTTGGCAATCCTAGCAGTGCTATTGCTTGGTATGCCCAGTAGCATAGTGCTTGGTCACCCACTAGCAAATACTGGGTTCAAGCCATGTACAGAAAGTGGGATCGGATGCTTATGTTAGGACTAGTTAGATGCTATTTGATTAGTTAATTTGGATTAGTTAATCCAATTACTCTTATCTTCATTTGAACACTAAACCATAAAAATACAAAATGATAAAAACTAGATGCCTCAATTACACTTAACCGTATCAATGTACCTCACAAGTGTAATTGGGAAAACAACAATTAACCTTAAGGAAAGATTCACTTCCTAGAAGACTAGTGCACTAGAAATGATAAAGTCCATGGAATTCAACCGGATTGTGAGTGAACACTTTGTGATTCGTATGGTTAGGTGTAGGGGTACCTTGCCACTCATCAATTACAATAATTACAACTCCTTGTTATGGGATGACATTATCCTAGATATGGAATGTCACCATTTGGAAATGAGAACATGAAATGGATGATTTCAAGATAGTAAGATAGAAGATTGTACATAAAAAGATGATGAACGTATTATGAGCTAAGGTTATGAAATAGTTTCAAGGCTTAGAAATTTCTGCCAAGATGATGATATAGTCTTTCAAGTATAGAATGAACTAGAAGAGATCAAAAATCTTGAGGCAATCAGCCAATGGTG
The DNA here is from genome assembly GCA_015680685.1 of Gnetum montanum. Classification (NCBI taxonomy): domain Eukaryota; kingdom Viridiplantae; phylum Streptophyta; class Gnetopsida; order Gnetales; family Gnetaceae; genus Gnetum; species Gnetum montanum. The sequence goes on from MNCI01013302.1 coordinate 424,710, forward strand.
GTAAGCCCTAAGACATGTCAACAGTCCTCAAGTTTAAGAGCCAAAATGGTAAGGCAAAATGCAATAATAAATAATCTATGTGTTATATAATTAATTCATGTCTAAATAACCATTTAAATCTTGGGTGCACGAATTGGATCTAGTGATGATGAGATGTGTGGAATTCTTATGCTTTGGCTTTATTTGACAAATGAATATAATTTGTTGATGCAATATAGTGCTCTGTCTCTAAGTGCTGATAGGTTATGTAGAATAATGATCCCGTAGTGTGATAACTTTCACCTTCATAATTCCTCTTTTAATATCAATAGGAAGTTATGATTTATCCTTACTTAGTCACATATAGGTTAACATAGCTTCTCTTTCAAGTGAAGGTGGAGTATTTAGATGACCTAACATAGAGTAGACTTAGCTAGAGAATATATTGGAATTTGGCATTGTTAGATTATAAATCCTTTTATTATAAATGAGTCTTGTAATTTGTTTAACTTTGTGATATTGAATCAATATGCTCATGACATATTTAGGGTTGAGGAAAGGGAAGGTATCTCTTGGCACATTTTCAGCCACTACATGGAGCAGGAGTTTCAGTTTACTTAAGAAGAATAAAAATAAAATACGTGTTAAAATTCAGATGAGTTTTATGGTGATAAAAAACATATTTAATTTAACCCTACATTGGGAAAAGAATGTAATATCTCAGCATATTACATTCAACCAAACTTAGACTGGTTCAGTAACGGTGGCAGACATGGAATATATAGGGCCTGGTCACACAAATATGACTATTATTCAAGAATGATGTTGGTCCTGCTTTCACAGAAGTCAAAGAATAGAGAAAATAGGTTCTGTGTTAAGAAGAAACAGTTATTGAATACTTTCAGAGACAGGGTTAAGCACAAATTTAAAAAAAAATGTAGTATCAATATGGCAAAAAAAATGCAGTGCTGCTTGCCGCTAAAATTTTGCCAAGAAAACGCCAGAAATCACTTCATATTCCTTTCGGAATTTTGTCAAACACTTGCTGTGAAGGGTTTCTTTGTTCTGTTTCCACAGTGAGCCTAATTTCTTGGCCAGAGACTACTGAAGACAAATGAAGCAGGGTTAGAAAGCAGCTAGTTGCCATGCCTACGCCTATGCCTGCGATTCTGGACGATTACTAGCAAAAACTACAAAACAAAAATACAAATGCGCCGGACTTGGATGCTCTCCACGAATAGGGGCAAGACACCATTGCCGAGGGTTCATAGATTCAAGTCATTTCACCGTTAATATGAGTAAATTAGTAACTGATGTCGAGCTGTGCGTAGAAGCTGTTCCAACTACAATCGTGTTTGTGGGGGTTCAATAGATGACACCCAGCCATGGCGGATGCGAAAGACGTGGAGATGGCGGCAGCAGAGTAGCGGCAGGGTTCCAGCGACGTCAGCAACAAACCAACAGCGGTGGCAATCACGACCTCAGGCCAATCCAAGGCAGAGCGGTGGCAGCAAAATAACAAACGGAGTAGTTCGGTGGAGAGAAACAGCACAAATCGCAGGAGAAAGCTGCGCACAGAAGAAGCCATCAAAGCAACACGATTAACCGCGTTAGAAAACCATTTACATTTGAAACGTATTTGCCATCCCATAAAGTTAATTTTATAACCGATTATATTTCTTAATAAAAATGAAACGTAAGCCTCAAAGATAATTATTGAATATAAATG
>MNCI01013305.1:0-14523 GCA_015680685.1 Gnetum montanum
TGTTGGAGAGGACATGGGTGGATAGTACTCGGGAGAATGATAATGTTGAGGTGAGGTAGAGGATGCTGATCCCATTGGAGAAATAGGGTGTTGAACATAATAAGCATTTGGTGCTGTGACATATGAAGGGTATGGTCTAGTTGGCGGTGGCCTCCCCCACGACTGAGGTTTTTGCCACTGTGGTTGGACATAGTATTTTTGTACGAACTCTGGATGTAACATTCCTCCCCAATGCTCATGTAAATGTGACAAGATTGGAAATTGACCTTTGGGGTGATCGTACAAGAAAATATTACATTAATACGTATGATTGGAAGTTGAGTTCTTATCCCTATTCTCTTCTACCCTTTGTTTCGATTGTCGCATGGTTTCCTGTCCTGTTTCTTGATTTGGCATAGTTTTTCCTCTCATAATGTTGGCATATTCTCCACATATTTTATGTACCCAGTCCGTCATCTTATTGATCTTTGCCTCAATTTCATCTAGTGATTGTATGATTGGCAAAGATGATTCCACCTCCTTAAAGTGAGTTGATTTCTCCTCTTCATGATCATGGACCTTTGTTAAGTTGACATTTTTGTCCTATTGAGAACTTTCAATATTCTCCCATTTAGTTATTTCTCCTTCTTCTTTTTCTATCTGCTTAATAATCTCTTAGAGTTGATGGGTTTGTAGCTCATATAGTTGACCTTGGGTGTACATCCCTAGGGTCTCCCTTGTTTCATTACGGATCCCATCTATGATAGGGTACATTAGCCTTTCCTCGGAGAACCCATGGCCTGGGCAGTTGTTTAATAGTGCATAATATCTTTCTAAGGCCATGTCCAAGGGTTCATGTTGTGCTTGTTTCCATTCTTGGATTTGTCTCCTCAAGGCTGACACTCTCGCATAGGTTTGATATCTTTCATTGAAAAGTTCTACCATTGTCGGCCAACGTCAAATTGATTTTGGTTTTAACGACCTATACCATACTTTTTCTTAGCTAACGAGTGTCAAAGGAAATACCTTAAGCTTTTTCCATCCATTATCAATATTGTTCCATGTACAAGCATCATAGAAGGCTTGTAAATGTTGTTGTGGATCCGAATCATAGCCTCCTGAAAACTTGGGAAAGTTATTTAATTCAAGCACAGGTAGACTACTTTCCTTACAATGCCTATGGGCTATTCGAACAGCCTCCTGTATTTCTGTTAAGCTTGTAGTGGCCAGTAGGGGTTTATCGTCACTAGGTATGTTATGCTTTCGTGCATTGGGATGATGTTGTCTTCGTTTATGTTTATAAGAAACCCCTACCTCAGGTTTCATACTCCAATCTTCATTGTCATAATATTTGTTGGTTCTCCAATGAATTACCCTACTATATGTGACATTACTATAGTCTTCTAGGAGAGACATGGTTGTAAGGTTGTGTGTGAATTTATATGTGACTTTTATAATTACTTCTTCTTCCTAAGAGATATATTGTTAAGTCCTATACAGCGACCTTGTATGATATAACTAATCTAAATAACTAGCACCATCCCCGAAAATGGTGCCAATGATGAGCGACGAGGTACCCCTATGCCCAACCATACGAATATGAGCGTTCATGCACAATCTAGTCAAACTTCGCGGATAGGCTAGTTGTGGTATCTAGATAGTTACACGTTGATCACAGTTCGATGTCTTCCCACCTGGACTAGTATTTGCTTTGTCACGTATGGTTTAGTCCAAAGTGAGACGTATGATGTGATCCTAAACTAATGCTACTCCTAGAGACAATGTAAGATAATATTAATTAAAGTAATGAGCAATAGGAAATGAAGTCTAAGCTAGCTTAAGTGCGATGAGTATCCGTTCCTTAATCATCTACACACATCTTGGACCTCGTGCATGACTACTACTGGGATTACCAAGCGTAGATCCTAGGTACGCTGCTGGGTTACCAAGTAGTCACACTTAAATGCTCGTGATTAAGTTGTACTTATTCTGCATTTAACAACAGGAATAGTAAATGATGATAAATAAATATTAACTAAGAAAGCAATAAATATTAACTAAGAAAACAATAAATAACAAAAATAATTAACAATTAAGCTAAACAATTAAACTAAGTGAATGCTGCAATGATGAAGTAATCTTGATCTTTATTGCCGATCATGTGCATGTCCAAGTACGTCACACTCGAATAAAGGTTTCATACAATTACAAGCATCACACTGCGGGCATGCACTTGGGAAAATAATCTAACTCCTATGGAAACAAACTGAAAGAGTCTAGCTACAAATGACAAAAAGATTCCTAAATGAGGCGGAGGGCCCTCTTATTTATAGGCCGGGAAAGGCAGCTGCATAAATGAGGCTGCGTATATGCGGCCCAATCGACGCATCAACTGATTAGTGCTTCATCAATAGTACATAAAATATGAAACATTAAATACAAAATAAATATCATCACTTGGTAGATCAATTTTAAAATCATTATCATGAATCTTATACTTAACTCTGAAAGGCCCCATCTTCTTAGCTTTTAGCTTGGAGAAGTTAATATGCCTCTACTACGTCTTCTTTAAGTGCATCCAAACCAAGTTACCAATAGAAAAATTTGGCTTTAATTTTCTCTCATTCCTCTTGAGGACTCTTTCTTTATCCTTCTTCTTAAGATTTGATTCTACTTGTGCATGAATATCCCTCATCTCTTGCACAAAATAAACAAAGTATCCATCATCTTAGGATAAAAATCATAATTTACCTCAAATGGAATGTTGCCAATGGTAACATGAAAAGCATTAATATATGAAAACTTAGCATGTTACAAAAAAATTTTCCACCTATTTAACTATCCATCAGACAAACAATGTACTATGTTCAACAAGGATTTACTCACCACCTCTGTTTGACCATCAAATTGTGTATGATATGCACTAGAAAAATTTAACTTTATCACTAAAATTTTTGAAAGTAACCTCCAAAAATGACTAGTAAATTTGGAGTCTCTATTACTAACAATATTCAAAGGAATTCCAAGTAAATGCACATGTTGGAAAAAAAATTTGCAACATGAGAAGCTTCACTCACCTTTTTTTCATAGAATGAAGTGTGCCATCTTGAAGAACTTGTCCATAACAATAAAAAGTACAACATATTCACCCTTTCTTTTTGGAATACCACTCACAAAATTCAAAGACATACTTTTCAATGGACCCTTGGGAATTGATAAAGACATATAATGTCCATCCACTCCTTTACCTCCTTTGAAATTTTGACAAGTCAAACACTCCTTCATAAATTCCTACAACTTTAATTACCACACAAGGCCAAAAATAATACCTACCCACAAGTTCCAATGTTTTATTCCTACCCATGTGACTTGTCATACTACTATAATGCTTTTTACACAAATTCTTTTTTCTAAAATCAAAATTAGAAATACATACCTTCTCATTCCTAAATACTAATTCATCTTAAATATGATAGTCCCTTCATTAGGCTATCCAAATTAATAATGTCTCCTTGAGGTTCATCCAAACCTACCCAAAATCAACATCATGCTCATACAAATCAACAAAAACACCCGTACCTTTCACATTAGGTATGTTGAAATTCACTACATGCACCTTGGACATTGCATCAGCCACGACATTAGCTTTCTTGCATTTGTGTTTTAACATAAAATGAAGCTCTTATAACTATGTAATCCACTTCATGTGCTTTGCACTCAACTTCTTTTGGGAATTTAGAAATTATAATGCTTTGTGATCTGTCATCAAAGTGAAATCCTTGGGCAACAACTAATGCCTCTAATGATTAATTACTTAAAGAATAGTGTATGATCCATTCTCATATATGCTACATTTGTTCCTTGACTCAATCAACTTTTCAAGAAAAGAAAGTAATAGGCCTACCTTTTTTGAAAGTACCCCATTAATGGCAAGTGCATGTGCATCCATCTCCACCTAAAAAAACTTTTAAAATCCCAAAATTGCAAGCATCAGTTCACTAGTAATTTTTTAATTCAACAAGTAAAGCTTACTTGGATTTCATTATCCCACCTAAAATATTTATTTTCCTTTAACAAAGTAAATAGAGGGTAAGAATTACCACTTAAATTTTTTATGGACTATCTATTAGAACTTGCTAAACTAAGGAATGATCTTACCACCACAACATTCTTAAGAGTTGACTAATCTCTAATAGTCTTCACCTTAGTAGGTTTCATCTTATAGAAGTTAGATGTTCCAAATATTTGATTTTTCTCTTGAAGAAATTACCTTTTTTTACATTCATTGCTAACTATGCTTCCTTTAATTTAAGACACACCATCCACAAGTGATCCAAGTGCTCTTCCTCATTAGATGTGTACACCAAAATATCATCAAAAAAGAGAATACAACACTTACCAATCAAGTCATTTACTACATCATGCATCTACCTCATGAATGTAGTAGATGCATTCATGAGCCCAAATGGCATCACCAACTACTCAAAAAATTCATCCATTGTCCTAAAAGCTATCTTCCATTCACCATCAAGCCTGGTCCTAATTTGATGTAACCACTCTTCAAATCAATTTTTCTAAAAATATTTGCATTGGTAAAGACATCAAGGATATCATCCATCCCCAAAATAGGAAACTTGGGTTTTACTATAATCTTGTTCATTGACTTGGAATCAATGCACATCCTCCATGCATTGCTCTCATTCATTGGCACTAATACCACTAGAACTACACAAGGTAAAATGAATTCCTTCGCAAAGCCATTTGCAAGTAACTTCTCTACTTGCTTTTGCAATTCAACCTACTCATTCGATGTCATCCAATATGCTCTTTTGTTTGGAATGGTAGCACAAGGAATAAATTGAAACTAATGTTGTATAATTTTCATTGGTAGTAATCCATCTAATTTGCCCTTGAATACCTTGGAAAATTATTCCATCAAGCCTAGCACACTTGTAAAAAGTTTAACCTACACATCATCATGGTTAAAAGCAACTATTGATATAACAACATATCCAAAACCTATTTCATAATTTTTCTTAATGTATCCCCTCTCTCATAGAAGGATTAAGGAAGCATTAAGAGCATAGATAGGATTATGGGATGAATTTAAGGAATAATTTATACAACGCTTCATCTCTAATGATAAGTTAAATACCCTTGGAAAACAATTAATGAGTTTTACATAAAAAGAAGACAAGGACTATGACAGTGCCTTTAATAGGTTCAAGGGCTTATGTCTTAAGAATTCCAATCATGGATTTCCATCCCATTAGTTAATACAAATATTCATAGAAGAGTTGTTATCTTATTATAGATAAAATTTTGAATTTTAATGTGGGGGAAAAATTTTAAATGTTACACCAAAATAAGGGTGGAGAATTATTGATTCCTTAATAGATCAAAGTAAGAATTTGCCAAAACCTAAGGTCATGCAAGGAGTAACTCATCAAATTGAGCAATTAAATTAGAAAGTTGATGAGTTAACCACATCATCCAAGAGGAAGCCTATAGTCTTTGTGTAAACAAGCAATATGACCTTGCATTTTGTCTAGCCTTAGTATTGCAATGATGAACTTTAAGAATAAGTTAGAACCTTCTAACAAAGGAACCAAACTCCTTCTTCATTTCCATAGGGACCGTTCTACCAACATCCAACACTAATTGCTCAAAATAATTTTAGACCATTTAAAAACTTGGTTAATGAGAAATTGGATTTCTTAACTCAAAGTTTAACAATTTTCATTGATGAAAATACACAATTTGTAGCTAAAACTAGAAGATGATTCTAGAACTTGATCAAAAACGAATTACAATCCCAATCTGAACCCAACCCCATAATTCTATAACTACAAGTGGGAAGAATATAGAACACAAACTTAATAAGAAGGTTAATTTTAAGGAGCAAGTAGAAGAGATACAACAGGGAGATATGATTACACCTAAGAAAAGGGAAACATCTATAATGGAACAAGAGATAATTAGGAAATAGATGGAGGGAGAATTACAAAATTAACCATCAACATCTCAACCATCACTAATAACTAAGAAAATAACCTCATCACCATTTCCTAAAGGATTGAAGGAAAATTTTCCAACGAAGACACACCTCAAGAAAATGTTTAGGGAATTATATTTGCATGCTTCATTTTAGTAGGCCATAAAAGATACACCACTATATAAAAAATACTTAAGGAAGTTATGCATAAAATGAAAAAGAAAAAAAAAAGAAAAAATCCCTAGAAAAGTATATTTGGCAGATAATTTATCATAACTAATCCAAAATTATGAGATTCCAAAATATCAAGAACTAGGGGTTCTGACCATTTGTATTAACATGAAGGGAAAAAAATTAAAAATTCCCTATTAGACTTAGGTGCAAGTATTAACATTATGCCACATAAAATGGCTAAAACATTAAACTTGGAAAATATTAGGAAAGTAAATATATCAATTTCTTTAGCTGATAGCTCAACTGTTAAACCTATAGGACTAGTTGAAGACTTAATGGTCTAACTAGAAAAGGGAAAATACCTAGTAGACTTCATTGTATTAGAGGTTAAGGATCCTAACTGTTTTCCTATTATTCTAAGAGGAAGTTAGCTAGGAATAGCTAATGCCATACTCCATAGTAGGTTAGAAAAAATTTTGTTAACTTTTTCCAATATCACTTTTATACTTAATGTATTTGATAAGGCCAAAGAAGATAGAATAAATCAAGATACTAAAGAAACAAGAATGCTCTATTCAACACCAACTTCAGCCATAGTCAAAGATAGGAAAATTTTGACACTTAATAATTTTGATGATGGACCCTTAGACTCTTCTACTAAAGAACAACAAAACCTCTTAGACTAGATCTTGAACATAGGATTAAGAATCATGGGGGATAATATTAAAAGAACAACTATAGACTCTTTGAATATAAGGAATTACCAAACACCTTAAGTACATTTACCTCAATGAAAATAAACCACTAATAATAAACTCTTAATTGACAATTGGCCAAGAAAATAAGCTTATTAAAATATGAAAAAGAAATCCAAGGCTTGTGCATGGAGTTATGAAGGTCTCCATCATGGAATTTCACCCAATATCTATTAACACCATATATATTTGATCAAGTCACTAACTATTGGTCACATACATATTAGATTTATGATTTTTTTAGCATTATCATACACTATAATTATGGGAACAAGACTAGAGCATTGCAGTGACAAGGCTAGTTATTTATTATCGATTCCTATGACTTGTTGGCATATATTATTTGGTAGTAGGTTAATGTAGTAATTTATGTAGTACTTTAATGTATTTTATCTTCCAATATTGATCCATTTCACCTTTGTTGGTCAAACACTAGCTAAAGATTGGTTGGGGGCTAACATAGGTCAAAGAGCATGTTTTTATAGGTTAAAGTTCCCCAAGGGCTTGTGAATATAGTCTTGGCCTGATCTTCCAAAACTATCTGAATTTTATTATAGTCATTATAACCATTTAGGAAGCTGTAATAATTGCGACTAGTAATGGTGGCCAACACTGGCTAACAAATGGTAACAAAAAATGATCTTTGAATACTACCATATTCAATAGCCTAAAGTTAATATAGATCCTCCATTGATCCCCTTCTATAGCACAATGATAATTACACTTATCCACTTATCATCTACTATGAGGTCAATGAATCTTTCTTTTAGAAGCTTCTCAATTTACTTTTTGAAAACTTGTTTTAATTTTGGATTCAACCTTTGTTGTGGATGTCATTTGGACTTGATGGTTGGATCAATGTAGACTTTTTGCTGACATATGTTACATTCTTCATCCTTACAATTAGAGGTTGCAACCTTCTTTGCCATAACTACTTTCCCTTTATTTTGGTAGTTGTTTCTATTAGCATCATTTTTGTTTTTCTTTTTCTTATCTTTGCTTTTGCCTTGCTTTGTTCTTTCCTGTACTATCTTAAGTGCTAATTGAAATTTCTCATTAATTACCTCCTACATTTTGTTAACTTTAGCAAATATTTTAGTCATAGATTTTTGTATCTAGAAAGTCTTCTATTAAACCACTTCCTCTAATGATGCTTACTCTTCCTACTCATAGAGACAACTCTTATTTTTATGGAGATATGGGTCTATGTTATACTTCTTAGCACTCTTCTACTTTTTTAGTTTTCCTTATTTCTTCATTACTTGAACAATCAACATTTAAATAAAATCGGTTGTCATCTTTTAAAATATTCCTTAGGCATAGACCTTAACGGTTTTCCTTGTCATATTTCTAAGTCCATATATAATATGATGCAGATGTTTCCTCTAGGAGAAGTTGTGGCCTAGGCATATGTGTAACAGTGATTAATACCTACTCAAGGCTATATCTAGGAACTTATTATTGCTTCATTTCCATCCTTAAATCTTCTTCCTCATATTAGATACTTTGAAGTATGTTTGATATTTGCCATTAAAGATGTCAAACATTGTACTTTACCTTCTAATTAATTCTATTTTAAAGAATCAATATCAACTTTCAACCTCTTTAATGGATGGCCTTAGGAATAACTTCAGCTTTTGCCATTCATTTTCTATGTCTTGCAAAATTCATGCATCATGGAAGGCTTGTAGATAGTTTTATGGATTTTCATTATAACCTTCCTAAAACTTAGGAATGTTTTTCATGTCTATTCATTTAATTCAACTATCCCTTTAATGTCTACTAAGAATATAGATTACCTTCTTAATGTTAATCATGATATGAGTAGTAAGCAAGGATTCATGATAATCATCTCTATCCTCATGAACTCTCTTATAATCATAACCCACTTTTGTATTACCTACTATGCCTTCCTTTAACTCTATATCCCATTTCTTGGTCCTATCTATTGTCCATCTCTATAATGGTCTCCCTAATTATATCTACCAAGTCATTTGTCATTACCCCTTCTTTCTTGATCATGTTCACCTTGTCATAGCTTCATGATGATGATGATGATGATGAGAATAATGAATAACTAGGAGAGTTGTATTAGCTTGCTCTCCTTTTATGACCCCTTTGTTCACTTTGACTTGGTCTACTAGAAGACCTAGGTTTAGAGGTCCTTCTTGTGTTGGGTGCTATCCTCCCTTTTCCTTGGTTGCTATTCAAGATTAAACCTAACCATAAATTTGTTGCATCATCTATAGTAGGGGTTGGAGGATTTTAGTAATGTAATCTACCATATTGATAATCAGTATTCTCCTTCTCAAATTGTGATGTTAGTGAAATGGTGGTCTCATTTCTATTGGCGGCTTCATGGTAAGCTTACATAAAATGTTCCTTTTGTAATTGGGCTTCGATGAACTAGTAGGACCTAGATATTTCATCAACCATCTTATAGTCACATATAGTTGCTTCTAGTCCTACTTTCATTAATGCCACAATGAGCATTAATGGGATCATGTGATTAGGTGACAACATAATGTGGCCTTCTAGGTTCCTCCATTGCAAATGGTTATCCTCATGGAGAATGAAAGTAAAATACAAATAAGATGGACCCAAATGTTGGTAGACCACTTTAAGTTACAAGGATGTGTCATTCCTATTCTTTACTATATTTTCACATCCCCTTGCAAAGTTACCAAAAGGTAGAAAATCAACCCCATGAAAAAAGAGCTCTTCTAATTGCTTTAGTGTGTTTGGATAAAATAATATTATTTCTTTGAGAGAAATCATTTTAAGCTCTAATAATAATCCTTATATGATTTTAGCTATTATGAATGGTAGAATAAGCCCTATTCTTAACTATACAGATCACAAGCATTCATATGAAACTTGGTCAAATTTTGTAGACTAGACTAGTGTGGGTATCTAGATAGCTAGACTATTGGTCGCTACTCATTATCTTTCCAATCATACTTGTGTGGCCTAACATATATGGTTAAGTATGATTAAGGAGTATAATGTTGATATTATGATGGCCATATCAAATTAGTAATAAGATATAAAACATAAATAATTAATCTAAACTAACTGAATGTGTAGTAAAGTAAATCCTAATCTAGCTTAGGGTAATGAGTGTCTATTTTTAACTTGTCATACACATCTTGAACTCATGTACTCGCTACTAGGATTACTAAGTGTTATGCCACTAAGCAAACTAAGTAATAGCAATGTTGGGATTACCAAGTAAATATGTGTTTATGGTCAAAACTAATCATGCTCATTCTACTAATTCATTAACATGCATGGGAAAGTAAATATTATGCTAAGTATATTAAAAACTTAAATTGCAATTTAAAAAATTAGTAAACTATGTTAAGTGTTGTAATGAAAATAAATAGATCTCAATATTATTATTGTCATGAAAATATGTTCAAGTACATAATCACTCGAATAAGATTTTGAATAATCCACCTAGATTATGTTGTAGGCACTTGATGACAAATTCTAATTTTCATGAAGATAAAATGTAATAGCTTACTATATTATGACTAAAATGGTACATTTAATGCTATAAATGGTGGGTATTTATAGACTTTGCCCACATAGAATCTGTCATATCAATGACATCATACAAAATCCTATAATGTTATAACAAGTCAAAAATATATTATCATTATATATTGTAATTCATGTGGGGTGGCTTATAGCTGATTAAATGAGTTTGATGTCCAATGTCTTCTTACTAATCCCACTATTCCGATAACTTTTATTGGTTTTTCACAATACAGTTACAATCATCTAAGTTCAAATTCCATAAATGAGTATGCATATCTTAATACAGATGTTTAAAATAGATAAATAAAATTTAAATTATAGGTTCAATTCTTACCACTTGTGATGAGGACATCACCCTGTCTTCTTGATGTTTCTTATCCACAATATGTCCTAAGAGTCTTAGGAATATGTTTTTATGTTTTAAAGTTATTTGGATGTGTTTCTATCTCAAGTTAGGCAAATGAAATGATACTACAAGTCATAATCAATCATAGTATGAATTTGCAAGCTACTAAAAGCCACAACCCACCATGGTATGAGGAAAAGTAAAGAATTTTAAGTTTCTAATACAGATCCCTACAAGTTACACTAAGGTTGTAGTTTGAAGTTGTGGGTCATAACATGCTGCACTCAATAGAGAAATAAAGAGGAAAAATATAAATACTTTACTAATGTGATAGGGTATGAATCATAGTCTAAAGCCGAATGGCTACTATGAGGAAGTTGCAAGCTATAGGCACTCACAGTCTACTCAAAAGTGATATTTAAATAGAAGAACAACAGTTTGAGAAGATCAAGGATTACTCTAACAATTATAAAAGGATGCCAAATGCTATAGGCAAAGATAAGAGAGCCTCAGGTAAGGAGAGATCCAAGAACGAAAGCACTTGAGGGAGAGAATAACCATGACAAGGTGAATAGTTTCATATGAGTGTTGTCTTGAGCTTGTGTGCTCAAAGTGTAAATCCTATTTGAGGGATTAGGTGGAGACATGTGTGGCCTCCAATGTCCTTGTGAGAGTTTGAGAAGAGCTTTACTCCTCATTATTGGTGTAATTCTTATTTAAGATTGATTAATAAAGGAAAGATTTCTCTATTTCTTTGTGTTCTTATTTCTCAAAGCTAATTTGGCTTAGAAGAATGTGGAATTAGGTCATTTTATGATATGGTAAGACATATCTCCATTACCTTGAATGAATTTTAAAACTTGAAATTATTTTAGGCTTGTAGGCTTTTTATTTTTCCCAAAAAGATATCAATTAAATCTTAGTTTTTTAAGGTTGTTAGTTATCTTAAAAATTTAGAGAGATTTCTAATTTTTTAGAAAGAAAACCATGTAGATCTTAAATGTTTTTTAAAAGCTCCAATGTTGTATATACATATACAAATCTTAATTGATTTATGAGCTCAAACCTATAATGTTTATATCCTCTCCAAGGTAAAAATTTAATATTTTAATAAGATTGAGATCCAATGAAGCTAACAATGCAGTGGCAAATAATTCATCAAAAGAAAGGAGAGTAAATAACTAGCTCCACATAGTTGCATATACATATATAAAATTACTATGTCGCAAGTCTCAAGTACTTGGAAACTTAGAGATGTTGAAATGTGTATGTCATAAAACATGAGCTCACATTTAGAAACGTAAGAGAAAATGCCAATGAGACATGACATATATATATATATATAGTAATTTCCATAATCAAAATCAAATCGTCTATATGTATGTTTATCTGTCTATAAATATTTATTTTTTTACATAAATGCTTAGTATAATATACATTAGTGACTTTCAACTTATAGTTTTTAATTCTACGTTATTCTATGTTCACGTCATGTATTTTCTATTTTCATAATATAACAAGTAACTCAATAAATTTTAATCTCTCACCCACGGTACTTGTGCATTTTTAATGCTAGAATTATCATTAATTATGTTTCAAAATGCACCACTTTTGGACAATTTGTTAGAGAATGGACAGTATACGTTGAACGGACAGGTGCAACTGTATTACAGAGCAATCTAGTATGGGTCCTGACTGCAAAATTGTTTGCGTGAACCGTTGATTTTCCACGTCTCAATGCAAGTTTCGACGCGTTTCAAAACGCGGTTCAGTATCCCAAAAGTGTCAAATGTCAAAATACGACCGGAAATGCCGATTTCGCCTTATGAGTAAGAACCCAAAATACAAACCCGGTTTTTTAAAATTTTAAGACATTTAAGAAAACGCAGGATTCCAAATGTCTAAGATGCTAAATTCACGGAATCTTAGATTATCGATCAAAGATTTATAGAAGTTTATAACTTAGTACCAGAAAACTTGGATGTTCAAGCAAAAGGCTGCAAATAGAGCACCAGAAAACTTGGATGTTCAAGCAAAAGGCTGCAAATAGAGCACAAAGCAGGCGTAGAGAGAAAGAAGAAGATGAAGAAAAAAACAGAGGAGGAAGAGGAATTGTGTTTGCTTCTCTTTTTGGCTCATCTGTGTTCATAATCATATGGTGGGGAAGGGACCAGCCCCAGCCCCAGTCCTTTTCCTGGACTTGGTAGAGAAAACACAACACTTGCGCTGAGCCTGAATCTGCTGTGCGTCCGCTCCGGATCCATATTTTTGGCCGAAGCAGAAGCAGCAGGGGCCATACCAATGTGACGTGCTCCTGAGTCAAGTTAAAAGTCTGCAACCGATTTTTGGCTTTGCCGTCATCGCTTCTTGACCCAGCAAAATCCAGCCCCAACTCATCCTCGCTTCTGTTTCTTTTATTTACAGCGTGGCGCGCCACCCCGTGAAAATGGTTCCTCGGGCTGCCCGGGCAAAGTATTTCCACAAATTTCTTCCATGTAAAAACGCGCAGCCGAATGTTTACTGTTCATGAAACCGTGGGGACGCGACCAGATGCCTGTGCATCCGGCCTTGTCAGATTCCAAATTTAATGCTTCAGCAGCCTCTTAAAGGCGGTAACAGTCTCGCTCGTTCGTCCCAATTACCGATTAGCATCCGTACACTCGTGTTAAAACTCAGAATCACATGCCTGTGTCTCCGTCATTAACGTCTGTCCCAATAGCTCAGATCGATCACGACGGATCTCTGATTCTTTTCGTGTGATCCAGTACGCAATGCTGCTCAAAATTAAATTCCGAAATTAAATAGGGGTGACCTTTAATTGTTGGAAATTATAAATAATTGGTTGTTACCCATGCAATGATGTTTTGACTGTATTTGGTTTTTCTGACTAGTTGGTTTTCAACTTGATCAGCTTCCAATAATACAGCTCCTTCGTGGGCATGTAATACTTATGCCAGGCACACATGCTTTGTTGCAACATGGGTGAAACTCATTGAGTGTTTGCGAGATTAGTTAGCATAAGCACAAATTATTATTATCATTTTGATATTGCCTTTTTAGCGTTGACATAGACATCACCTATTACTTCTTAACAAATAAGATTCTCTTGGCCAAATTATAGATATATATTATAAATATATAACTAAGCTACTAATAAACAATAAGGTGTTAGCGTAGTAAGACTTTTGATTTAGAAGCTTCAAATTATGGGTTTGATTCTAATAGACAGTGTTGAGTTATAAAGTTTTAATTTTACCATATACCTTAAAGTGTAAATATTGTTTTAAAAAAAGTTTAAAAAATATTGATAGTAAGAAAAAAAGAAAAAGAAAAAAATATTTAAGCTTATATTATAAGCATAATACTAAGTAGAGTATATCATAGGCATAACACTAAGTAGAAACCATATAAAACAAGATAGAAAGGAAAAACTTTTCAATTATGAGGATATTATATTCTTTTCATGATAAAGCATTACCCAAACTTTCCAATTATGAGAATATTATCTTATTTTCACAATAAAACATTACTATGTGATGAGTGGCGAGGTACCCCTACACTCAACCATACGAATACGAGCGTGCACGTGCGATTCGGTCGAACTCCGCAGACTAAATGCCTTAACACCACAAGAAACACTTGGGGTTAATCGTTCGTTGTCTTCCTAGGCTTGCTTGTAAGTGTCACGGTGTATGGTTAAGCAAGTCTGAGGTATGTGATTTTTTTGGTAT
>MNCI01013305.1:14838-58020 GCA_015680685.1 Gnetum montanum
CCGTAGACGCTCGTAATCAAGTCGTACTTGTGCGCACTAGGAAAGCATCCGTAGACGCTCGTAATCAAGTCGTACTTGTGTGCACTAGGAAAGCAGTAAATAAACAATAATAAAACCACGTGCTGCAAGGTTTATCCAATCAAGTTCGTCTTTATTTCCGTACACAACTTGGGTTCAGGTTACAAGCTGCTCGAATAAAGAGCCGTTCACTCTAGGACTCCTACTGCGGGCACATGGGAAAAATTCTAACTCTGGAGTGATCAATCTGCCAGAGCTTCGCTACTTCTAGCCAGGATTGGGAAATGAAGGGAGTGCTGCCTCTTATTTATAGATATGGCGGCGGACCGCGATATCGCGTACGCGATATCGCATGGGATGCGATATCACGGAGGCCGCGATATCGCGTACGCAATATCGCGGCACATGCAGGTCACGTCTCATCACTATGTATTTCAATGTTTTAAAGTAAGATGGTAAATGAAGGAAAGTTTTAATAAAGGAATTCGTTAACTTAGTTTAATTACTTTTATTTTTATTCATGAAATAAAAAGCAATAATAATACTAAATTGTGTGTATTGTGGAAGGTTTTCTTTCAACCATCTTAGTTTAACTAATTTTTTTAAAAAATGGTCATGGCATGATAATTAGCTAAAATAAGAAATGTAATTTACCGTAGATATGCTATCATCTCCATTTGTGGTAAGCTTAGTGGTGGTGATAGAGAATGGGGATTCTAGAAATGTTCAAGACAAGGATTCTATTTTATCCTAGCTAGTTTTTAAAAGTGGAGCCCAGGCCATGGACATGTCAATGCAGAATACCGGGTGGATGGTTCATTATGGATTATGGTGTGAATGAGAATGGAATAGTATGGTATCCGAATTCCAATCTCCCTAGCAAACAACAGTTGGGTTTGGAGCTCTTATTGCAAAT
Source organism: Gnetum montanum (assembly GCA_015680685.1). Taxonomy (NCBI): domain Eukaryota; kingdom Viridiplantae; phylum Streptophyta; class Gnetopsida; order Gnetales; family Gnetaceae; genus Gnetum; species Gnetum montanum. The sequence continues at coordinate 15,773 of MNCI01013305.1, forward strand.
GCGGTGCTCACCCGATGTTAACAGAAATCTTGAAGTGCTTGTGTTCGGGTGTGACAACCCATCCAAAGTCATTCAAAGTGAAGCGAAGGACCTATCCATCTGCTCACACATACTCTTAACTGCAATCCGCATCCAAATTAGCATCCATAGTAACAGAGGAGCGGGGGAGTTCTCGAGCGTGTGGAAACTACAATCCGCGCTGGCAGAGTGGAGTTGCAGCAGCCTACATGTGCATATCACTGATGGCAATTTCTTGGAATTAGGTTTGAGTTGAAAAATAAAAGAGCAATTGCAAGCCTTCTTGCCTAAGTGATTATGGAGCCCTTAGAGATCCAAATGTTAGGGCAGCATAGTGGAATAAGGTCTCTATCAACTTTCTACCTTTGAAATTTTAGCTTAAATTCAATTTGAGTGATTACAAGTGAGATCACAAGTTCCAATTGAGTTATGATCTCTAACCATAGGTTGTGGTGATTGACCCTCATGGTCAAGTCATGGAAAGGTCACAGTATTTTACCATTAGTCATGGTCCTACAAAAACAAAAAATTTTATAACTATATAAATCACGAGTTGATCATTGGTCATAGTTAGGTCATGGTGGCTATTCTAAATCTTCTTGTACTTCCTTGTACTTCAAACTTTGGACCAAGGGTCATGGTAACCTCAAACATAGACCACTAGTTGTGGTCTACACAAATGTTGAAAAAGGGCTCACCATGACTCATGGTAAGGTCATGGAATTGTAGATGATGAGCAGTTTATTGGTCATAAATGATATCTTATGCCTACCTATAATGTCATTGATACAATATATCTAGATTTGGTCATGCTTACAAACACTAGTGATGAGCGGTGAACAACCCCAACACTCTACCATACAAGTCACAAGTGTTTGCAAGTGACTAGATCGTAATCTGTGGATGAGGCAATGTAAGTATGCTAAGGGTTGATGTTAAGTTTGTGATCGTTGTCATCTCACTCTGAGTTAGTGAAGTCTCATTGTATGGTTTAACTCACAGTGAGGCATATGATATGTGATGTTGTAAGGCTGATTATACTCTTAAACATAAACATAATGAAAGTAGAAATAAGTTCTATGTCTAAGTAATGACAGAAATATAGATCTATTCTATCCTAAGGCGATAGGTATCTGTTCCTAGTTTATCAATCATGTCTTGGACTCATGTAGTTATCACTGAGATTACCAATTGGAATTACTATTGAGTGAATCAAGCAATACCACTACTAGGTTACTAGATAAGGACACTTAACACTTGAAACCAGTTGTACCATTTTGCTTACTAATAACATATAAAGGAAGGTGCTTGAAAATGTAAAGTGTTAACTAAAGAAAAGCAAGAAATTATTCTAAGTAAAACATAAAGAAGACTAAGGAATGTTGCAATGATGAGAAACAACTTCAATCTTTATTGCCGCACATAAACTGTGTCCAAGTACAATTTATTTGAATAAATATTTCGATCAATTTCTTAACACCACACTACAGGCATTTATGCTATTACTAAGACTATGAAATGAAATTGCAAGAATTTTGCCAAGTGTTCTAATGAAAAGTTGTTGTTTGTGCACCCCAAGTGTTGGTATTTATAGGGCTGCACAGATCCTGAAACATTGCATTAACCATGACATAGGATGGGCAATGATATTGTAGATTTGATATCATATTGGAAAAAAAATGGATTTTATCATAACCCCACAACTGACTAGAAACTCATCCTCAAGTTAAAACAAAATGAGGATAGAGTCCCTTTCAAAATTGGAAGGTAGATTCAAACATGACATGACTATTTACATGAATTTGAATGTTGCATTGGTGTTTTTACAAAATAACATAGTTGACAACTGACAAACAAAACAAAACAAAAATTGAAGTAGCCAGATGTACTTCTAAGTCCTAGGTGGTTGAGTCTCTTCCATCAACTTCTCTCCTTTTTCATTAGGCTTCTGAAACTAGTATCTGTTAAGAAGTGCCTAAAAAATAGGTTTCATCATACCCCATGACTGACTAAAAACTCATCCTCAAGTTAAAACAAAATGAGGATAAAGTCCCTTACAAAATTGGGAGGTAGATTTAAACATGATATGACTATTTACATGACTATGAATGTTGCATTAGTGTTTTTACAAAATGACATAGTTGACAACTAACAAACAAAATAAAACAAAAAATGAAGTAGCTCGATGTAGTTCTATGTCCTAGGTGGTGGAGGCTCTTTCATTAGCTTCTTCCCTTTGTCATTAGGCTTCTAAAACTGGTATTTGTTGAGGAGCACCTAAATTTTCTCTTCCTTTATCCTTGGATCATGTACTATCCATGCTAATTGTGCAATGTTTGATGAAGCTGGTACCTTCCATGGGCAAGGCAGTTGCAAGGACATTTGATTTACTTTAACGTGCCATGCCATAAACTATCTTCTCTCTTCTTTAAAGGCTTTAGCCACCTTTTGTAGTTCCTGGTAATCACACATTCGATATGCTAGATTCGCTGCAATGTGTCTTTGGTTACAATTTCAAGCTTAGAGTTTTCCACAAGGCATCTTTCCTATCTACAAACTCTTTCTCATACATGGCATACACAGTTGCTACTTATTGCTCAAGTTCATTCCTAGGCTATCTTGCTGTGAACATGGCCAAATTAGCATATTAGAGATTCTTTAATCCCATGTATTTTATCAAGTCTTCAATCTACAAGTATTTATTTTTGATCATAACCTAGTGGATGTGGGCTAAACTATCCAAGATGGACTACCAATTTGGAGTCTAAGCAATGATGGAACTAATTTTTGTCTTTGCCATTTGGATTTCTTTCTCATTTATTTGCTTGTACATCCCCACTTGGTCCCTAAAGTGCTTCCTTGAGCTTTTCATGCCTATTGGCCCCATTTTTCCATGTGCTTATCTTAATAGCTGATTTTTGTCTGATAGCACATACTTCCTTCATTGATAGTGTCCTATTCTCATAGGTCAATTTGCTCATCTCATGGTTGACACAAATGAATTGTTTTCTCAGTTAATGAATGCTTTCCTTGAGAACATTGTTTTTTTATTTCAACATTTGTCAACCTTGTATTGTCTGCAAGAAGCTTTCTATTCTCTTCCTCCAAGGCAGTGAGAGATTTGTCATGTGCATTTGTCTAAGCTTCAATAATTGATACATTCTATATTGCCTTCTTACTTTTCATCTCCACCTAGATGTTGTAGGTAATGAGTTGCCTCACTTGATTGATTTTGTATTACTCAAGCTAGTTGATGAGTTCCATTAGCTACATCAACGAGGTCATATTGACAAGGCCTAGTTGATGCATCATATCATGCATCAATGTGGCCCCGTCGACGCAATGTCTGTAGTCGGCTATAAATACACACTTACTAATTGCATTTATGGAATAGAGATTTTAGTTGCAGTGAAGCTCTTGCAGTTTTTCCATTTGAAAGTTAGAATTTTTCTCCCGAGTGCCTACAATAGGAGTCATTGAGTGTATAGATCCTTATTCAAGCATTATTGTACTTGAGCATAATATTGTGTGCGATAATAAAGATAAGCTTTTTGATAAACCTTGTAGCACTTTGGATAGATTAAATATTTTGTTTATGCATTTAATATTTTCAATTATTTATTCAATGCTTTCAATTGAAACACCCTAAATTCTTAGGGCATCTTTGCTTTACCAGGTCGTCGCAATTCAGGCAATGTCACGGCAGTTCATCAGGAGATGGATTTTCTAGGCTTTAGGCTATACAGTTTGGCAAATTTTCTAGCTGGGTAATTCGTCCAGCTGACAACCTACACAGAAGCAATGCGGAGAGTTGTCGGGGATGCTCAGAATGCGCAAAATAGTTTGGCAAGTTTTATAGTCAAGGAGTTTGCTACGCTACGCAACGATATATAGCATAGCAGGCTTTGGGAGACAGTTGTTCAAGCAATCAACCATAAACTGTTGCAAGACAAGGCTTTACGCTATGCTATGCTACACAGCACGACATAGCGTAGCGAGAGCAAGACAGGAAGGCTCAGCCTACTTAGTGATTTTCAATTGCACTATGTTAGCACCTCTAACCTTCGAAAATAGTTGCTTCGCTTGGCTCCAAGTTCTTCAGCAATGGCTCCTTCACCAGAAAACAACAAACTTAGCAAAAAGCAGGCCATGTTGGTTGCTACATAGCGTAGCAAAGCGTAGCAACTCTACTGGAGCAATGAAAGGCATCTCAAAGGGCAGGATCAGCAAGCTCACAAGTTTCGCAGTGCAAAAGAAAAGTTTGCAGATTGGTGACATTTTTGCGACTAAGGCCAGTTGCTACGCTATGCTATGTAGCATAGCAAATATGCAATAAACAGTCAGCGTGCTTCAAAAGTTTTTGACACACGCAGCAGGTTGCAATGCAAGTTTTTGCCTTGAACTGGCGACTACGCTATGCTACGCTGCATAGCGTAGCAAGACGCTACGCTACACTAACATGCTACGATACAAGGCATAGCACAGTGTAGTAGGCAGCTATGCTACATCAATGCACTTCACCGGTTTGCACCATTGGCACACATCTCCAAGTTCTGACAACATAATTACAGCATGGTAGGCTCGTAATTACGGCATGGCAGGCTCATAATTACAACGGTCATGCATGTCCAATGGTCATGCACGCCCATGCAGCATAGACAAGTCAACATGGGCCCAGGATACATGGTGTCCAAACCGCATCCTTCGCGTGCCCTTGGCCTTATAAATACCCCAATGAGCAACGCTTAAAGGGTGGGTAGAGGTCGGCTGGTTGGTGAATTGGCTGGCTAACAAACAAAAAGTTGGCATTGTGTTCCTGAGCATTGTAAACATCTTGTTTGACACTATAAACAGTTGGAATTCTTGTCTGGCATTTTGTTTTGCCTTTCCTGTTATCCTCATAGCACTTTGCATTGTTGACTCGTGAGTCCGTGTTTAAGCATATAGTTGTCTTGCTCTGGATGTCTTGGTTACCTTTGGGATCTCTACGCCTCCTAGCTTTGCGCAACCAATTGTATCCACCTTGACAAAGTAAAGTCATAATCTTGAAGCGGTGCATTTTCCTAACTGAATTTTACTTTGTTTTCTTACTTATCATTGCATTTTTACATTGTTTTTTGTCCCTTCTGCATTTAAAGTCATCATTTTATGCTAGAAGTCTCGTTTTCAAATTATCCATTTATGAAAGATTATATTAACACCAACTAAGTCCCTATCTAATAAACTAGAATGTTCAGGGCACCCCGTTTTTGTTTTATCCAGCACGACCCTTACGCGGATACAGGGTTAAGACTGTCATGGCCAACGACCTCTTGGTGTTTTCCAGCCGCCAATGTTTTTGATCGCCACAGTTTTCTAGAGCTAGAAGGAGGGCCTTTAGTGTTCTTTCCATGTTTTACGGTAGTCTTATAAGCGTTCTGCACCATGATACACATTAGCGTAAACTTGACACCCTTTTGCGGTTATTTACGCATCGTGCGGTGGAGATCGGTCGCTTCGACGGTTTTTCTGAAACCCTGCAGGACATAAAGCCTCCGATTGTCAGTTTACTTGTTTATTTTACAATAGTCTTGCATGCGTTTTGTACCCTGTCACGCACTAGCGTAAACGTTACACCCCTCATGCAGTTGTTTACGCATCGTGTGGTACAGATTGATCGCTTCGACAGTTCTTCCGGAACCTTGTAGAACATAAAGCCTTAAATTATCGCTAGATTTTCTTGTTTCCGTCGTTTGCAATCCTTTTAGCTTCATAACAATGGATGTCGCAACTACCTCTATTACTATTACTAACCTCAAGGTTCCTCTCATGGTCCAAGGCACCACAAGTGCCGAGCGACTACCCAGCCCAAGGTTGGGGTCACGCCAGTCCCTCAGGATCCAAAACTGGGGACTCGAAGGCTTGGCTGAGCAACATGAACAATACAATTTCCTCTGCGCTAAGGTGTAGGCAAACCTTCCCTTAGATGTGCAGGAGTTCAAAGAGAAGCGTAGCTTCGAGTTCACTTACTGCAATGGGAAGGAATTTATTCCTAATCCCAATGCTTTCATCCCTTTGACAGAAGCGCAACAATGGCTTTTAGATCAGTTGATATATCTGTCTAAGTTGGGCGAGGCGCAAGACGTAGCGTCTCACCATGACGAGGTCTTCTAAGATGGACAGAAGAAACTGGATTCTCAATCCAACGGGGGAGGTTAAGTCAACCTCGTTATCGTCCCTCCTACCCAATCCTTCTAGACTAATTCGCTAACTATTGTCGCTCCCTTCGAGATCACGACCATGCCACTGTAACCCAAGATCCCACCTGTCATGGGTAGCCGTACCATGCCCATGGCATATTAAAATGCCCACATCCCTATCTTGACTTCAGTTGCCATTCCTCCACAGGTTATTCATCAATCCCTTTTTTCTTTGCAACATGTCCCAACCATGGCTACCTTGCCGCATGTTCATACCATACCTACTTCACAGTTGTACGCAACTTCTGTTTCCATTTCTACGTTCACATTTGTCCCACCAACCACGGCGAGCCCAGGCCCATCCACATGGTGGACCCCATTCACTTCTTCTCCTGTTCCACAACCATCGCAGATGTCTCATTATGTTTGCCCTCATACCTACCAAACCCCGCAAATGGTACAACCCAACACAGGGCTATGGTCTGTCCTGTCGGTGACACAAGCAACCTACATGGCAGCCCAACCCATGGTTGCTGCTCCAATAGCACCACCTATTGGGTGGTAAAAAGTGCAAGCAGCATCGTTCAAGGGGTCCATCCCAACAGTACCTTCGATGGGTCACGCTGTCACCCCTGCCATTTCATAGATGGGAGCTACCTCAGTAATTCCCCAATAGTCCACATTGTCATAGGGTTTGGATCAAGCATTCTAGCTTATCCAAACCCTTACCGAGGAAATAAAATGCCTTGAAGCTATGGGGTTTGACATGGTACAAGTCATGGACTTTTACCAAGATGATTCCATCAGCCCTGCAATCCCCGTGCTAATGTTACCCCCAAGGATGTCCCTCCCATACTTCACAAAGTACAATGGGGAGGGGGATCCCAATGCACATCTTGTTACCTTTAGGTTTGAATCTCTTTTGTTGCAACAATGGCCGCACACGATTATATGTGTCTTTGCCATGTCTCTGGCTGGGAAAGCCTTGGATTAGTACCGCACACTGCTAAGCTCATCTATTTCAACTTTAGAAGAGCTTCTGACCTAGTTTGTGATGCGCTTTAAGTATAACTTGAAGGTGGAAACCACGTTGGATCAATTGATGAGTGTGAAGAAGGATCCTTTGGAACTGGTCCAGAAGTTCATCCAGAGTTGGAGCACAACCCTTAATGAAATCTGCGAGCCTATCACGGAGGCCCACTTGTTGGCCATCTTCAAGGGTGTAGTAAATGACTTTATCAAGTCTAAACTGTATTACCTTGCTTCTTGCACTCTTAGTTAAGCCTTCGTTGAGACTAAGAGCATACAGGATGTAGCCGAGGCAAGCAAAGACTCAGCCTATATTGCCTACAAAAACACCTTCACAAAGAAGGACAAGGGCGAGGCCCCAACAACCACAGTGGTTGTTGTTGCAACCAAGGCCAAGCTCAAACTTAGTAACAATGGTAACAAGAACAATAAGAAATTGGTTGCACCCGCAGCTAACCTCGTGCCCAAGTAGGGTAATGTGCCACAACCTCCCATACTTGTACCCAAGACATCTGCAGAACCCAAACTGAACTTTGAGTGTAAAGATCGCTCAAAGTATACCCCACTACCTCTCAAGCTTTCACAACTTCTGAAGCAGATATTGGCAGTGGGGCATATCCAACACAAGTAGATGTCGAAAGAAGGAATCAGGAGACATTAACACTAACTATGAGCTCCTTAGGAACCCTTCTTTGGCCTTGCCCAATGAGCCCGCAATTCCTAAGGATTTTAGGCTAGATATGTTTTATGACTACCACCAACAATGTGGTCATAACACAGATTACTATCTGGCATTGAAGGATGACATCCAAAGGATGATTGATTAGGGGAAACTGATGTTGGACAAAAGTAACCTATTACGCCCTGAGAATCAATCTTTGCATGTCTACACATACCCCCTCAATGCCAACAATGCAGGTTATGTTATCAACACCATCGATGTTAACAGTGATCCTAGACCACCCCAGCAGCCGTTCATGGTCCATGTGCCTCAGCGTAGCGCACTAGCACCACCAGCGGCTGGTCAAAGCTCGCAACAGCTGTTTGTTCTGAGAATCCCTCCCCGGGGATCCACCCTCGCGCCATCTATTAACAAAACCATGCCACCCCACCCGTTAACATCGTTAGCTTTGTTTATCATTAGGGGATCGACTCCTTCAACAGCCCCCATTCCCTTCAAGACAGCTAAACAACCTTCTTGTCCTAAAAAATGGGAAGTGCGTTCCGCAGGTGAGACATCGAGAGGAAGTACCGCCCTAGGCATTTCCAAGCCTACGTCTTCACCCCCTACGTCTACACCCTCATCACCAAAGAGGGACGTTGCTATAACCACATAGTCCAAGCCGCCCTGCCAAAAAGGGTCTGAACCTAGATTCGAAATCATTCCTTGGGAAATTCATCTTCTGGGACAAATAGAAGAGGAGAAAGGTGGTAAGCAGGGGGTGGCTAGGACCTCTTGGATGCCATCACTTAGGTCAAGCAAGCTCTAAAACAAAAGAACACTACATTGAGCTTGTACGACCTAATCATGACGTCTGTCCCACATTGTGAGGCTTTGATCCGCATGTTGATAGCGATTCTGGTCAACAAAGACATGCCAGCGGAAAAGGAAGCGATCCACTCAGTCATGCTTCCCTCCATGCCTATAGAGCCAGAATTGTCTCAACTAACTTTTAGCAATAGCTCCATTAGGGAAGATCCCGAGAGGGGCTAGGTGACTACAGCACCCCTATTCATCACAATTTGGGTTGGCCAACACCATATCCGAAGTGTACACATTGATGATAGGGCTACCACGAATGTCATCGCCTTCCATATTGTGGACAAGTTGGGCTTGGTTGACCAGATCAGACCCATAACGACATCATGCTTGAGGTCGTTCAATGGGGCACGAGTCATGGTGAAGGGCATGGTTCACATAGACTTCATGGTAGGGGATCAGTTCCTCATGAATGCAACGTTCATCGTGGTCGAAGAAATGCCCAGGTTTAACCTGATCCTGGGAAGGTCATGGTTAGCACAACTTAGGATTGTCTCTTTGCCCATTCATTAGGAAATCCACCTACCATGCACAGGCAGGGAGGTGGTGATCCATGGTGACGAGGTAGCGGCACAAGCTATTAATAACGTGGACATGGAGCAGGGCTTAGACGTCATAACCTCTGAGAATGAGGCACCTGCTTACGCACGCACTAACCATCCAGCGGGGGAATTGGCTCAGAAAGCCGGTTTCCAAAAGGAAAGCATGTGGGCTGAGTTTCCCTTCTAAGTGGGGGATAATGATGTAAACGAAGGCCCTAGCAAAGTGTCTTGGCCTTACGTTCCGCTCGACCCACGATGGGTCAAGAAGCAGCTACGCATAGCATAGCAACCCCACTGCTTCTTGCCTAGTCACGATCCTTTGTATATTTACTATCTTTCATTGTTTCACATCCATCCATCTACGTAAGTTACCAGTTACCAGTTCTCCAAATTGTTAACGCAGCATCTCTTTGGCATGCTACGCTACTGAACAAAATAGCCTAAAACTATGCTACACTATGGCTCGAAACAGCTTAAAACTAGCGAAGGCCCGAAATGGCCTAAAACTAGTAATAGCCCGAAATGGCTTAAAACTAGCAGTAGCCCGAAATGGCTTGAAACTAGCAGTAGCCTGAAATGGCTTGAAACTAGTAGTAGCCCGAAATGGCTTAAAACTAGCAGTAGCCCAAAATGGCTTAAAACCAGCAGAAAACATAAAGGCATGAAAATTTTACATAAAGCACGTAGCTAATGCATAAGTTAGCGTAAGATCGACTTCTTTTCTGAAATTTTTCTTTTTATTCAAAATTTTTGTCTTTTAGATAATGTTTGCAGAAATTCTATAAAAATTCAAAATTTCAAAAAAAATCCCATGCGGTCATGGGTTTTCTCTACCTACATCATCTTCGTCATCCGCTTCTACATCACCCCCTTCTGCACCACCTTCCCCTGTGTTGTCCTCTGCCGTCTCTTCATTCTTGCCCTCTATAGGCCCTGCGCCCTCATCTGGAACCTGCATCATAGAAATGAAGTAGTCAGCTAGGGAAACACACGCAAACTACAACAAAGCACAAGCATTAACACAGCAAAAGGTGACCGACCTGAGATGGACCTACGTCTTTCTTGAAGGGTATTTGGTCTAAACCGAGCCTGAAGTGATGCCAGACCTCCTCTGCCATAATATCCACCCAATGCCTATTGCTTGGTTTAGCGTCTATAGCAGCTCTCTCCCTTTCGGCAGTCATCCACCTCGATAGTTCTGGAGAAAAGGTTACGGTTGCGATCTCGCCTATGGAAAGGTCCACTTCCTGTTTAGGAGATTCTGTAACCTTTACCTGCTTTTTAAACTTGTCATAGGCCTCAGAAGTGCCAATAGCATTTACGAATTTCTTGTAGGTAAATGCCTCTACAGCAGCGTCCTTGTATAGTTTACGATAGGTGGCATGCTCCAGTTTATACATATGTTTGTTGTTTTTCTAGGACTTCCCCCATTCGTAAACCCTGGTGCTGAAATCTTTTCAATCCTAACATTTCTGAGCCAACAAGTCTATTTGCATCTGCTATTCTATTAATTTGCGGGTGGCTTCATTATTCTGACACACGATTGTCGAAAATCTAGCATGGTCTATCATAGCCGTGCACCAGTCCTCATTATTAGTATCACGGGCTATAAGGAATTTTTTCCTTGATTTGAGGTCTTCCACCTCAACGCTTAGGTCGGCCTTCTCTTGTTTAGCTTTTTGGACCCGTTTCCATAGGTCTTCGTTGACGCGCTTGTACTTTCATAAGGAGCAAGCCGAGTGCAAAGCATATTTGCAAGCCTCATCGTATGTGCGATTAGACACCTCGATCACTTTGGGCAGGAATGTAGGCACAACACCAACTTTCAAAGGTCGTGTCGGGTCCCATTTGAGTTGAGAGGCTGGAACTAACATAAAAAGCATAGTAGTCACATTAGTATAGCAAGGTTGACAAATTCGAGAACTCTAGCGTAGCAACATGAGAGCACCTAACACTACGACTTATCCACTTCAGGGTCAATTTGCCTAAGGCGGTTGATCATGTCATCGATGATTCCCTGCATAAATGTAAACTTATTAAGGGTCTCGACCCATGGTTCCACACGAATCAGAGGGGGTCTTGCAACATTAACAGTGGCGTCTGTTATGCAACTAAACAAATCAGCAATGACCAAAATGGGCTATGACAAGGCAAACATATTACTGAACTCACCAGCGTCTAATTGCAATCCCCCTTCCTACTAATGCAAAATGATGGCGGTAGCCTTGGCAGAGGTCCTTGCCAGGTCTGTACGGTCCTCTTCTTCATGTGCTGGTGCCTTTCCTTTTGAAAGACTAGCATTCTTTTTATTTATGGGAGACTCCTCTTCGTCTCCAAAAATATCCTCCTCATTAGTAGGAGGACTCTACCTAATAACAAGAGCCCCCGCCTTAGCGGCAGGAGCTCATTTCTTCTTGATCAGGGCCCTTCTATTTGAGATTGGGGCCTCCATGTCTTTATTCATTATCCCCATCTTAGGGGCCAACACCTCTTCGTCGCCTTCTTCTTCTTCCTCTTCTTCCTCTGGTAGCCAAGAAATATGTTTGCATTAACTTAATACGAGTTAGCTTGAAGTAGCTGCTACGCTACACTACACCATCTAGCATAGCACAGTGTAGTAGGAATTAACAAAGTAGGCGAAGAAATAAGCATTAAACAAAAGCGTTTACCAATGGGGGGTTTGTGTCCTCTACAATTTAAGTGGAAGTCTCTACCCCTCCTCTTCTTCTGTGCACATGGTTTCCTCAGTTGAAGTAGGCCTCTTCCGCTGCAACTTACTGGTCACAGTCTCGGCTATGAGACATTTCCCTCGTGAAATGCTATTGGCTACAGCAGGGGGCATCTCTCCTACGTTGTCTTGGCCATGAAAGTTGCGGGCCACCCGATCCTTAGTCATCACAGAGAATGACTCCCCAATTATTTCTGGGGGATCTTGGGCTCGGGTGGTTCAGAAGATCTAGCTGATCCACGGTCTGGAAATCTGGCTGCGATTCCATAATACCCAAGCCCCATTTTCGTGGACCACCAAAAACTTCGTGAAACATTTTAGACAGGCTATGTAAAAGGCATAGTATATATTGGAACAGAAATTTGGCTTCTTATGGAGCCCCAAGATCTCGGTCTGTAAGCCTTTACATAGAAACCTAGCCCAGTTGTCGTGAGCCCCCTCTTCCATGACCTCACGCATTAACCAGGCCTACTCAATCCCTAGGACCTTCTCTTGGGAAAGTAGCTGGGGGAATGCGTGAGCACAGAAGATAGGATAAATCTCCTTGGTGTGTCCCGACTTAAGCTTCTCCATGGGGAGCCCCTTCCGCTCCTTGGCGATCCCTAACCACTCCTAAATGTCCTTATTCTGAAGGTTCAGCTTCCTCTTGGTCTTTGACCCTATGAGGATGCCATCGGTAGGGACACCGAAGAGGTTCGCGAATAGCTGGTCATTGATTTCAATGACCACCTGTACACCCTATATGTGCGTGGGGAAGCGACTCACCTTTTTGGAAAAGGAGTCGACCAGGGAGAGCATCTCGATGGCAGGAACACTTGGATTCGGGGCCAGGAATAGATCCATAAGTTCATCCTTTTAGATATTCTGGACCAAGGAGTCTGAAGCCCCACAGCATATCTAACGTTGGCTCCCATCTACTTCTCCGTACTTGAAGTAGATGTTTTCCTCCTGGTTCTCAGCGGTTATCACTGTCACCGCTTGGGACTTTTCCGCCCTTACAGCAATTTTCACAAGAAACATTTAGCATAAAAACATAGAAAACATAAAAGATTGCAAAGGCACTTAAGCATGAAGCACCCACTATTTAGCTTACCAGGTTTTTATGATAATGGGAACGGCAGAAGACTAACTAAGACTTTTTCAACAGTGATCGGTTTGAAGGGTGCCCACCCCTCATCTAGCCAACCAGACTCCTTGCACTTGCTGTAGGGGATGGCGTATAGGTTTGGGTAGGTGTGGTACTCACCCCCACATTGACCAATCACACCTGCATGCAGGTTCTCAGTAGAAGAGAACTCCTGCAGGGCTATCCGTGCTGTGGTCAACACACCCAATTTGTCGTGAAGCCCTTCCTTGTTAATGTAGAACTTGGTAATAAAAACATATTGTTAGTGTTTGGCTAACATAGCAAGCGTCGTACAATACAGGAGAACATGGCTACAAAACTCACCTGCGAGCACAGTAGACAGTTCCTAGAGGGTTTTGGAAGCACGTTCCCATGTGACGTGCAATGAACAATGTGTTGTAAGAATGGTAGCAGCTGTACTTAGGCATACCCCAGAGCCAGGCCAAACGCCTTAAATCTTTGGGGCATTAACTAGATCCTTCTCCCTGCCTATTGCTGATTGCCTTGTCCATCAAAAACCTCAAGATACCCCGGTTTGCCCCAGGCAACAGGGTTTCTATTATGACAACTACCTCTTCCTCCTCTAGGTATGACCAAATGATCACACTAAAGCGTTGGAGGAGGAATCGTAAGAACTCCTATGCTCCTAGCCTGAACCAGACCCCCTGCTCTCCCACACGTGTATGAGAAGGAGGAACATTGGTCACTGGCTTGCTCACGCAACATAGGACCCCTACGATTTCTAAGATAATCAGAACTGGCCTTAGCGCTATCCTGCACAACACAAGGACAACTGCTAGCACCATGACCAAGGGCAATACACACGTAGTGTAGCAAGAACTAGCGTAGCAAGGATTAGCATTTTAGCGAACCTATGCATAGCGTAACAAAAAAGAAACAAAGCAATAACGTAACGAAACTAGCCTAGCATGGCAACAGAGCGAATTAACCCTAATAAGGTGATTAACAATATGCCCTGACAAGACACGTGTCTCACTGCCACATCACGCATGGCCAAACCCTCCTGAGGGTCCTATGCTATGCCATTCGAAGGCCAAGTAACTTAAATTTTCTAAACCCTTGCGATTGTAACAACCGCGGTTTAAGCGACCTTGCATGCAACCTTAGCATGGCGTTTGTGCATCCGCCGTAGTCGAAATGGCAACAGTGACGATGTAAAGGCCAAAGCAACAACAATGTGATAACAGAAAACACAGATAACTGAAACTGAATTACAAAATGAAAGTAGAAAACAAAAATGATAACAGAAGCATGAAAAAATAGAGGCATAGCAGCCTACCAGGTCAATAACGTGTCCTCCCGCGCTGCGACATGCAATTGTGTCATGCACCCTAGGGTTTCCTTTACCTCCTCAACCTTTGCAAGCGCCAAATAAGTGCGTTCCTTCTTTGGAGCCATCGTTCTGCTTGCAAAATTTTCCCTGTAGTTATGGAAAAACTACCTTGCTCTTTGTTAGCACAATTGCTCTATGCTCTGAAATCACTTTGTGCTCCGAATGTGGGCTCTGCGCTCTCATGGTAAGAATGACGAGCTTACCAAGGTTTAATCCCTATTTATGGCCGTAATGGTAAAAAAGGGGAAACCTGCCATTCTCTCTCTCCGTTTAATGCGGGGTTTATCGTGCAGCGTAGCGTGCCCGCCACTACATCATAGCACTGTTGGCAATTAAAAATGGACAGATCTAGGTGAAACATCCTAGCACACTTCAAGCTAACTGTTTGCTTTCCCAAGAAACGAAAAAATATATTTTTTTCAATTACTAGTCCAGAGAGACCTTAAACTAGCACCAGTCCAGAAAGACCTTAAACTGGCATTCTTAGCGTAGTTGCAACTTTAGTGGTTTGAAAAGACATTAAACTAGCATTCCTAGCATAGCAATTTGCTCTAGTTAGCAGTCTGAAAAGACCTTAAACTAGCAGTTTCGATTTGTTACATGTTCGCAATCCGAAATAATGTTAAACTAGCAGTTTCACATTTTTGCATCAACAGATTTGCACCATTGTTTTAGGAGTTTCACGTTCTCACATCAACAGTCTTATATTTTTACATTTTTTTTCCTGTTAGCAGTTTTGCATCTCCATGTCTTAGCGGTCTACCATGACTTTAAACTGGCAAATTCTAGTCTTTATATTATACTTCACTAGTTACATCTCATCATTGTTTTGCAAGTTTTCATTATACACGATTACTACTAACAGGTGCCTCGTAACTAGGCTTTCATCTCATTTTGGCATTTTGAGCAAAAAATGGAAATCCATTGTGATCTCTCCATGCCTTTAGCTTTAGCGGGTCCACATGGCAAGCTCGCAAGAGAATTGAACCCAAACTTGATCGATTGGGAATCGACCACAGCTAGCACCATAGCATCCTTAGAAACATCCCTAGATTGGCCTGAGCATCTAGTCTGAACCCTAGATTTAGAGGTCGGGGATGTAACTGAGGATCCTCTCGTCGAGATGCCTGCAACCACGTCCAAGGAGGAAGTAAAAACGTTAAAACTTAGCTCCCTCCTAGATGAGCAGACGCACAAAGATGTAGCCAAGATTCTGCAAGACAACATTAAAGTTTTCGCATGGTCATATAGCGACATGTCAGGTTTAGATTTGAGGCTGATACAACACAACATTGTCCTAGACCCACGTATGAAGGCATTCAAGTAGAAGGCTTGTAAGATTAAGTCAGAAATTGCACTAGCCGTAAGAGATGAAATCACCAAGATATACCAAGCTGGTTTCATCCGTGTAGTTGATTATTCAGAATGGGTGTCCAACATCATTGTGGTTTCTAAGAAAACGGGAGGAATACGAATCTATATAGACTTTCGGGATCTGAACAAGGCAACAATCAAAGACGATTTCCCACTTCCAAGAATCAATCAACTCATTGACACTATGGCTAGTCATGCTCTGTTATCCTTCATGGATGGTTTCTCCGGCTACAACCAAATTCGCATTAACCTAGAGCATCAGCTAACAACAACCTTCATGACCCCATGGGGTACCTTTTGTTACACCATGATGCCTTTTGGGCTCAAGAATGCCAGAGCAACCTACCAGCGAGCCATGACTTACATCTTCAGTGACTACATCCTAGAAACACTAAACGACTACGTGAATGATATAGCAGTCAAATCCAAGAAGGCTGCTGATCACCCACGCGATCTAGGGGTAGTCCTCAAGTGTTGTCAAATGCATGATTTGCGCCTCAATCCTAAGAAGTGTGTCTTTGGGGTGAAAATCGGATGCATGTTAGGGTTTGTAGTATCGGAGGCCAAAATACGGGTGGACCCTGAAAAAGTTAAGGCCATCATCAACTTGGCACCTCCTACAAACCTTAAGGAATTGCGTGGTTTGCAAGGTAGGGTACAGTTCATTCGAAGGTTTATAGCAAATTTAACTAACAAGTTACACCCCATACAACATCTTTTAAAGAAAGGAGTTAACTTCGAATGAACAACTCAATTCCAACAAGCCTTCGATGACTTGAAGAAAGAGCTTTTGTGCCTCCTAACTGTGCATTCGCTATAGAGGGATAAGCCTTTCTTCATCTACCTTGCCACCTCTGACATGTCTATTGCAGCACTGTTATGTCAGAAATGAGACGACGTGTCTGAGATACCAGTGTATTATCTGAGTCATGCATTAATAGCGCATGAGGCGAAATATAACAAAGTAGAGAGGAATTACCTTGCCTTAGTACTTGTGTTAAAAAATGGAGGCATTACCTGTTTCGCAGTACAATTAACATTATTTGCAAAAGCAACATACTCTGGGCTATCATTAACAACCTGTATGAAAGCAGCACGATAGCCTAATGGAAAGCAATAACCGTGGAGTTCAACTTACACTATGTGAGCCAGTCGTCAACGAAGGGTCAAGCTATAGCGATCCAACTTATAGCCTCACCCATCGATGACCAGGCAACCATAGATCCCAAATTCCCAAACGAGCATGTTAGCACTATCAACACTATCCCATCATACTTGAAAGCTACATTATACTTTGATGGTGCCTCAACTCGGCGAGGGGGTAGTGCAGTTGTTGTCATTATGTTCCCCTCTGGGGAAATGCACCCGTTTGCTTATCGTTTTGCATTCCCCTGCACCAACAATGTGGCAGAGTATGAGGGGCTACTCAGAGACCTCTCAGCTACCCAAACACTATGCATACAACACTTGGCGATTCGTGGGGATTCACAACTAGTTGTGAATCAAATCACCGAGGTATATACCTATAAAGCTATGCACCTACAACCCTATTGCGACATAGCAAAAAGCCTACTCAAACAATTTGCAACTACAGATGTGCAACACGTGCCACGCAACGAGAACACCGTAGCAGACACCTTAGCCACCCTTGTACTAAATATTCCACCACACTTGTTCGCAAGTCTGCCAACTTCAATTGTCAAATGTACTGAGCCTATCACTTAGGTGGGACACGTGACCTCTATCAATGCTATAAATACCCAAGAGTGGTATGCCAACATTAAAGCCTACTTGCAACACGGTGAACCCCCAAGTGGACTGACATCTACCCAGAGAGATGCGATCCGTAAGCGTGCCCAGCAATATACACTCATGGGAGATAACGCCCTATGCAGACGTTCCTATGATGGGTTACTGCTGGCATGCGTGGGTGAGGAGCAGGCACAGAAGGTGATTAATGAAGTACATGAGGGACTGTGTGGTGGACACATAGCACCTAGGGCTATGGCTGCAAAAATCAGATGCCTAGGGTACTACTGGCCCCATATGGAGCATGATTACCTATCAAAGGTTAAGACATGTGACACATGCCAGAGATACGCAAATCTCATACACGTCTCACCTATGGAGCTGCACCCAATGAAAATCACGTGGCCTTTCCAGCGATGGGGACTAAACCTCGTAGGAACTATCACGCTTAAGTCCTCTATAGGGCATAGCTTCATCATCACTGCCACTGAGTATTTTACTAAGTGGGTGGAAGCTATCCCCCTAAGGAAGACGACGTCTCAGCAGGTCTGCCACTTCATCCTGGATAACATTGTGATAAGGTTTGGGCTCCCGATGAGTATTGTAACCAATAATAGACCACAGTTCAGTAGTACAGAAATCTGAACCTTCTGCAGCAATCTGGGCATCAGGTAATCATTCTCCTCCCCATATTATTCACAGGCGAATGGGCAAGTGGATGCTACAAATAAGTCCATCATCAACTTGCTGAAAAGGATGCTTAGCAACAGCAAGAGGCGATGGCACGAGTAAATCCTCTATGTTCGATGGGCTTATAGAATGACATGCAGGACTGCGATGAGTAAGACTCATTACAATCTTGTTTATGGATCTGAAACTATGTTTCATCTTGAGTTGTAGGTACCGTCACTCCAGATGATCCTATTTGATGTCGTGAGTAAAGCCTAGAACAACGAGTCGAGAATTATTGACCTCGACTCAATAGAGGAGGAGTGTGCACAAACGCTGAGCTGCATAGAGCACTACCAGAGCAAGCAGCGGCAAAAGCATCATGCAAACTCGCATCAATGGCCAATACAGAAGGGATACCTCATCCTCAAGGTTGTCCATGAGCATGTGAGCAAATTCTCAGCTAACTGGGAAGGCCCATATATGGTCATTAAAGCCTTTGAGAATAGAGCTTTCAAGTTGGCGGACATGGATGACAACAAGTTTGCAAACCCAATGAATCACTCATACCTCAAGCCATACTACATCTGAGCGCATGGAGTAGACAAGCAAACGTCCGCTATGATGTAAAACTAGAAAAGGTGAGCAAAAGTCCGCTATGATGTTAAACTGGCACAGCTTCACCATCATTCGCTATGACCTTAAACTAGCAACATTCGTCCACTATGACGTAAAACTGGCATAGCTCGCCCGCTACGATGTAAAATTGGCACAACTCGTCCGCTACAACGTAAACCTAAGATAGCACATCCGCTATGATGTTAAACTAGCGCATATGGTCTGTTGGGACCTTAAACTAGCACAGCGGTCCGTTGAGACCCTAAACCAGCACATGATCTACCAACACCTTAAATTGGGTTCGCGACACATCCCCGGCATGCATATGCATCAAGTACACATCAAGCGAGCGTGCACAGTGCCGATGCAGGGTGAGATATTGTAGTTCCAGAATGCAGTTCACGACGCAATGAGAACACGATCTCGAACATATGCAAAATCGCCACTCCTGGCACCTTGTTGATCCCCTAGAGATGTTGTATGACATCTCATTGACCCCCCAGACCTACCATCACCACGGCCCATCGCCCTGATGATAGTTCCTTGATCAGTGCCTGCTGCTAGAGTTCTGGTAGTATTGTGGCCTAGCCACAATATTGCTACCCTCCAACTCCTTGCCAGCATCTGAGCTCAAGTGACGTTTAGTTATGTGGTAGCTAATCCCATAGTTGAACTGAGAATGCATGCCTTTGGCAGGGATTCTAGAGCATCCACACTCACAGCAACTCCCTGCTTCTTTGATGCCAGCTCCTCCACACTGATGCTTCCAAGGCCATTGTTGGCCTTCCTACTTTGGACACCGTGCACCAGCAAAGGTGTCTAAGAGCTTCAACAATGTCTGCAGCAAGCAAGACCTTTCCCCTCATTTTGCATCATGGTTGTTTCTGCTGGTTTGCTCTCTGTCGTATTTGCAGGGTGTGGCCGAAGGTGCGTCTCTCCACAGCAGCAAATGCTACAGCGTTTCGAAGTGATTGTCTTAATTAGCTTGGCTACTTCAGAGTGCACATCTTGCCCCACCTTCTAAACTCCTTCTCTCTACCTTACTCCTTGCATCCACAATTCCTAGTTGCTCCTCTCTTTTACAAGCTTTTCCAATGCTTATTAAGCCCTCCTGTTTGCTCAACCACAAAACCCATGATGTGTGTAACATAGCTCGCCGCATGGGAAGCATCTGTAGGCAGGTTAAAGCCCCATACGGATGTAACACAACTCATCCCGGGAAAGAAACACCTATCCTACAACAAGGTTATCCACAAATGTAAATGGCGAAATAGGAAAAGGCAAAAGCGTAAGAGAGCGTGTCTAAAAAAAATGGCACGTAAGTCGTTTCGCAATCACCCTCTCCAAACGTTTCAACGAAGAAGTCAAAGGTCAGCGAAAGTAAAGATGAAAACGCGAGCAACTCCCTCACGAGCACTTTGATGAGGGACTCTGCTAAGCCTCATCTTTACCATTTTCGTAAACCTCCTTCCTCCTTGCTTAGCCTTTTCCCCCTGCAAAAACCAATGCAACACTCTTAAGCACAACTAAGTGATGTCTTGACAATCACTGAACAACAATGTTAGCATTTTATCTTCCGTGGTGATTTGTATTCTTTGTCAATGTCTCTCAGGACCATCCTCCAGACATCGATAAAGAGGGGCCAATGACACACCCTAAATTCTCAGGGCATGCTTTCTTCACCAAGCCATCGTAATTTAGGCAGCGTCACAGTAGTTCATTAGGAGATGGATGTTCTAGGCTTTAGGCTGTACAGTTTGGCAAATTTTCTAGCTAGGTAATTCGTCCAGCTGACAACCTATACAAAAGCAATGCGGAGAGTTGCCGGCGATGCTCAGAATGCGCAAAACAGTTTGGCAAGTTTTCTAGTTAAGGAGTTTGCTACGCTACGCAACGATATATAGCGTAGTAGGCTTCGAGAGACAGTTGTTCAAGCAGTCAACCGTAAATTGTTACAAGACAAGGTGTTACACTATGCTATGCAATGTAGCGCAACATAGCGTAGCGAGAGCAAGACAGGAACAACCTATTTAATGATTTTCAATTGCACTAATTTAGCACCTCTGAACTTCAAAAACAGTTGCTTCGCTACGCTCCAAGTTCTTCAGCAATGGCTCCTTCACCAGAAATCAACAAACTTAGCAAAAAGCAGGCCATGTTGGTTGCTATGCTACGCTACGCTATGTAGCGTAGCACAGCATAGCAACTCTAATAGAGCAATGAAAGGCATCTTAAAGGGCAGGATCAGCAAGTTCGCAAGTTTCGCGGTACAAAAGGCAAAGTTTGCATATTGGCGATGTTTTTGCGACTAAGGACAACTGCTACACTATGCTACGTAGCGTAGCATAGGGTAGCAAATATGCAATAAACTGTCAACGCGCTTCAAAAGTTTCCGACACATGCAGCAGGACGCAACACAAGTTTTTGCCTTGAACTGGCAACTACGCTATGCTACATTGCATAGCGTAGCAAGATGCTATGCTACACTAACATGCTACGATACAAGGCATAGCGCAGTGTAGCAGGCAGCTACACTACATCAATGCACTTCATCGATTTACACCGTTGGCGCACATCTCCAAGTTTTAACAATGTAATTATAGCATGACAAGCTCGCAATTATGGCATGGAAGGCTCCTAATTACAATGTTCATGCATGTTGAACAGTCATGCACGCCCATGTAGCATAGACAAGTCAACATGGGCCCAGGACACGTGCTGTCCAAACCACATCCTTCATGTGCCTTTGGCCTTATAAATATCCCAATGAGCAACTCTTAAAGGGTGGATAGAGGTCGGTTGGTTGGTGAATTGGTTGGCTAACAAACAAAAAGTTGGCATTGTGTTCCTGAGCATTGTAAACATCTTGTTTGACACTATAAACAATTGGCATTCTCGTCTGGCATTCTGTTTTGCCTTTCCTGCTATCCTCATAGCACTTTGCATTATTGACTCCTAAGTCCGCGTTCAAGCATACAGTTGTCTTGCTCTAGACGTCTTGGTTACCTTTGGGATCTCTGCGCCTCCCAGCGTCATGCAACCAATTGTATCCACCTTGACAGAGTAAAGTCATAATCTTGAAGTGGTGCATTTTCCTAACTGCATTATACTTTGTTTTCTTGCTTATCATTGCATTTTTACATTGTTTTCTGTCCCTTCTACATTTAAAGTCATCATTTTATGCTAAAAGTCTCATTTTCAAATTATCCGTTTACAAAAGGTTATATTAACACTGACTAAGTCCTTGTTTGATCAACCAGACTGTTCAGGGCACCTCATTTCTATTTTATCCAGCACGACCCTCACGCAGATACAGGGTTAAGACTGTCATGGTCGACAACCTCTTGGTATTTTCCAGCCATCGACATTTTTGGTCATCAGATCAATTATTTATTAAATGTTTTTAGTAGTTAAGTTAGTGAAGTGATTAAGCAAGATAGATTAAACATATAAGTATGACCACTTCAAACGTAACACATATTTGCTTAGTAATCTCCATAGTGTTATTGCTTAGTATCCCCAGTAGTGTAGCACTTGGTCACCTAGCAGCGGATACATGGGTTTAGGACATATATGAAAAGTAGGACTGAATGCTTATGTTAGGACTAGTTTGACATTTGATAATTAGTTAAATCAAATTAGTTAGACCAACTACTTTATTTTTCTATAAGCATTGAAACCATAAAAATACAAAATGATAAAAATCAGATGCCTCAATTACACTTAACCATACTAGTGTACCTCACAAGTCTAATTAGGAAGACAACAATTGATCTTAAGGCAAGATTCACTTCCTATAAGAGTAGTGCACTGGAAATGATAAAGTCCACAGAATTAGACCGGATCATGTGTGAACATTTTGCGATTCGTATGGTTGGCATAGGCGTATCTCATCACTCATCATTGGTCTAGGGCTACAAATCATACAGGATCCCTAAGTTCTATTTTGAGAGCTACTAGTTCATCTTGGAGTCTCTACACTTGATTTTCAGCATGTTTTATCCTTGTTTCAACCATCACCAGCTTAACCTTTATGGATATTAATTCAAACTTCATTGTAGTGATATCATTGGGGATATTGAATAGATTCTTCATAAACTAAACTATTTATAGTAGTATGTTGATAACATCTTTATGTTTAATAGGAGTCATCAAGGTACCAGCTAGCATTTGGGCATCTCCATTTCCAAAAATATCAGTTGATGACACAACAAGAACATTAAAGGATTCCTTGATATGATCAATTATTACTTGGGTTGCTTCTACTACATCCTAGTGTTGCATGACCATAACTATGGCATCTTCACTAGTTTCTAGCATTACTTGAAATGATGCAATTTTCCCTAATGTTTCTTGTGCCTAATCTTTCTCTCCTCCTATTTGCAATCACACTTACTCACTAGCAAGTCCAATGAAAACTATGAACCTCACTGAGATTTCTCTAACTCTGTAATCCTTCTCTTGCTCCCTAATTGATTACATCTATGATCTAATGTAGATGGATCATTGAGGATTCGTAGTCTTATGGTGGTGGTGGTACTTGTTGTTCAAGTCTATCACTTGTAGATGGTTGATTGTTGGATCATGCCTGTTGTTATTGATTGGTAGCTAAAACACTACCAGTTGGTGTAGAACCTACAGCACCCTCAATGCTTGTTGGCTTCTCTAGCTAATGTTTCTTCAGTGACATTGGCTTTGACATTTCCACATAGGAGGCATTTTGGACTTTTTGTGGAACATCATTAGCATAACCTAGAATCCCCACTTGCTGGCAAAGCTTCCTTATTAGATAAGGGAATGATAGTGTGGTCTTCCCTACCTTCTTCTCCTTAAATCATCTTTGAATCTCTAGGAAGATTAGCTATGCGATGTTGGCATTGAATTTGCCCATCAGTATCACACTCCCTTGGGCTACATATGTGGAGATTTTGTTGAGCCTCTTAGTTGAGAACAAGTGGTAAGTCCTAATCTTAAAATAAATTTTCAATTTTAATGTGAGTTCACTATAATCTTTGTCTTCTTTGCCATAGGTCCTTTATAGCCATAATTTAATAGCATTTGTGTTTGACCTTGTGAAAATCTATGCAACATTGGCTCCTTCATTTGGAATATTCAAGGCCTTAGCAATTGCCTTAACTAAATATGGTACTAAGACCCCGTTTATTTCTACTGTGGAATCATCTTGTATATTCCACCAAAATTGGTAAACTTCTCCTAAGTACCATTCGATGTTATTAGACAATGTTGGCCATAAGGAAGATGCTTGGAGTTGTGTTCTAACAACTTCTAGAGAAAACTCAATAAATGGGCCAAAATTCAATTCCATGATGACCATGGACATGATGGACTTTTTCTAAATGACCTGTAGAAAATCTACAAACAATGTGAGACATTGTCCTTATTCAGGTACTGGTGATGGCTTCGCCTCTACTTGTACTAATTATTCAATGGGAGGAGTTTGTTGATGAATGTTGAATGATTAAGCCTCTTGATCAACATGTTTAACTTGTAGAGTCTATTCTCCTACTTGGCCTCTTCCATGGTCTCTTAGTATTTTGCTACCTAGCTATGAAGGTCCTTCGGCTATTGGTCTCTTTGGGGCCATTTGCAATCATCAAGAGTTTAAGGTTACCAAAGTGTTTAAATTGGTTCTTAATGGCTCATAATCATTCTCGTACTATTGGTTTGGCCAAGTTCTTATCTTTTTCTATTAGTTATGATCTTTATCATGATTGTAGAGTTAGAAAAATTTCAAAAAGAAACCCCTAAGTGTTATATCTCTTATTATTATGACCTTCCAAAGTTATCATTTTCTCATTTATTATATCCTTAGATGGTTGGTATGGTTAGTTAAGAGAACTAATTAAGTTCCATATCTTAACTTTGAGTAGTTAATTATAATATTCTTAATTTTATCCTTATACTTACCCTTATATTATCTTTCGAGCGTTAGGAAATTGTGGCTCACTTTTCCCTAGTTATGTGTACCCTTAAGTGTTATATCTCTAATTATTATGACCTTCCATAGTTATTGTTTCCTCATTGATTATACCCTTAGATGGTTGGCATGATTATTTAGGATAACTAATTAAGTTTCTTGGCTCAAATTTGATTAGTTAATTATAATATTCTTAATTGTATCCTTATACTTACCCTTATATTATCTTTCAAGCATTAGGAAATTTTGGCTCTTTTTATCCTAGTTACACAAAATAAACTTCCCCACAATTATGTTGAGCACTCTAGGATCAACAGGGTTCAATAATTTTTCAAATCCAAGTCACGATGAGGATGTTATGGCATTGACAAGTTTGGTTGCTAGAGCTTAGAAAAACTGCAAAAACTATGCATGGATATCCTTAAGCTTGAACTCCAAGAATGATTTGAAGCTTAGTTCCTGAAGAACCATGCTCTAGACCTCCTTGCCTTGAACCTTCTCAAGGCAAGCCTTCATGATTGTAACCTCAAAGCTTGGCCTAGGTCTAGGCACTTCATCCAAGCTAGACTACTCCATTTTTGTCATGGAAATTTATCAAACAAATTTAACCTTAGGTTCATCCCTCAATGGTCACATTGCATGTGTGGCCTCAACTGCTTATTTTATTTGTTATTGTTGTTGTTATCCTCACCCTCCTCTCAAGCATGTCTTTCTTAGTTGTGATAATTCACCCACTTAAGGACCTTACTTTAGTGCCACCTACAATCACATGGACAATTTTTGATTAGCCTTAATAGCATGAATACAAGTGTTGGTACTATTTGATCATTCATTAGATAGCTTAATTTTTTAAAATACATCTCTATTAGCTTAATTTTTAAAAATATGATGAGTGGTGAGGTACCCCTATACCCAACCATATGAAGCATTAAGGGGTTACGTGCGGTTCGGTCGAATTTCGTGGACCTATAGTTATCTTGTACACTAGTCCCTCTAGGAAGTAAAATAGCATTGAGAACATTTGTTGTCTTTCCAACTACACTTGTAAGGCTCAAGGGTATGGTTTAAGTGTAATTAAGGTATATTAATTTTTATCATTTTTATATTTTATGGATGTAATCACCTACAACAAGAATACGAGTAGAGTAGATTGAAAACTAGTGTTTATTGCCTAGCTAGCCTAATAAAAGTAACCATCCCACTTTCCTGAACACATGTAGCACTACTAGGCTACTAAACGCTAAGTGTTGCTGGGCTACCAAGTACTATATGAATGCTCGAAGTGGTCGTGCTTATGTTCATTAACCATTGAGAATAAATTATTTAATTAAATGCATTAAAGTAAAGAACAAGAAAATAAAATGCAATAAGGAAAATATTACGCTATTCTCAGTGCTGCAAGGATTGTCAAAAGAGTTCATTTTATTCTTGTCACACTACTGCGCTCAGGTACATCAGTGCTCAAACAAAGAACTGTACACACTTTAGACTCCTTCTGCAGGCACTCAGAAAATATTCTAACTCTAGGGAGAAGAAATAACAAGAGCTTTGCTACCTTGCTTGAAAATTGAAAACTAACTAATGAATTACTTGTAAAACTGGAGCCTAGGCATGATATTTATAAACTCAGGGTATATACCCCAATGTCAAACATCCAATGTCAGATCCAAGCCTTGACGTTATGTATGTGATGTCATGGCCCTGATGTCACGTACTCAACGTTGTGGCCAACATCAAACAGTAATTCATCATAACCCCACGATTGAATGAAAACTCATCCTTAAGTGAAGAAGAGGAGGAACAAGTTCTTTACAATGTAACATATTAGGTAGGTATGGGATTATTGACTGTCATGAAAAACTGACTTAGATGAAACAAACATATAGACTCTGAGTGCCCAAGTGTATAAAATTACAATTTTTACAACATTGGGTGTTCATGAGAAGAGAAGTGAACACCTTGGAGAATATTGACATCCAACACCTCTTGGTAGTGGGAGAATGAGAGAGAGAGAGAAGAGATCCTTCGATCACAAATGATCCTCATTATGTGGTGCTCCATCATCCTTGGTGAAGATAGTCTTGCTTCTAGTCCATGCTTCCCACTACAATTACAATAGGATCATGAATTAGTATGTAATGTGTAACACATAACTGTTAAATGCCTTGTCTTGTCAGTGGTTACACTTAGCTAGGTTGTGATTGTGGTTGATTGGTTCCTTGAGTAGTGTTAGCGGGAAGGTTAATAGATAGGGTTAATTAAATTAAGTAGTCCATTAAATTTAAAAAATTTTAATACAAGGAAATATTTGAAGAGGGTATGTGAATTCACAACAATGAAAAGAAGAATTCACTAAAAACTATTGTGAAGATGTGTACAACTGGATGTCATTGATGGGGTAAATAGAAAGAATTTGATTGTAAAAATTTCTAAGGGTAAAGAACTTAATTAACCCAACTAAAAGATATGTAAGTGGGTCCTCCCCAAAGAAGGCATAGGCCTTTTATGCCCTTGCATAACTTCAAACCAAAGAGTCTGTGGGCTCCATAGATGATTAATGGTTACAAAAGGTTAAGCACAAAAACCTGGAAGTAACTAACAAAGAATTCTGACACATCAAACTAGGACATCAAACCAAAACATGAAATTAGCAATGAGGTGGAACATGGAAAGAATAGATGGATAAGAGAGAGAGAGTGAAATAGAGTTCCTAATTATGATCACATGAAGTCCCTTATGGATTTTGTGGTTAAATGGATTGATATGATCCATCCTCAATCCAAACTAAAACCAACCACTTTAATTGACTTCACATCGACATTCTAAGACCAATTCATCTCTTGAGACACAAGAGTGCTCCCACAGAACAACCACCGTTCCAAATTAGAGAAGTAGGATGTGAGGAAGGGTCTTAATTAGAGGAGAAAAGTCCCACAACCAGTGCTTATAGCCCAATTATTCTATCTAAGTGGGGTGTTTTGAATTTCCATTGTTTTGTTTTTGAAATGAGAACCACACCATGCAAAGACACATCAATTTATTTTGTTCAAGGGGTTTGCTTTGAATCCTCATCTTTTCTTTTGTGTTCTTGATGAGAACCACACCATGCAAGGATGTATGCATTTATGTTGTCCAAGGGGTGTGCTTTGAATTCCCATCATTTTTTTCTGATGAGAACCATACCATGCAAGGACTTATTCAACTTTCTTTATTGATTGACACAAAATGGTAAGAAATTCATGGAAACACACATGCACCCAAGCAAATAGAAAAGTACAAAGAATACCGAATTCCCTTGAAGCCACACCCTGTTCAAACCTTTAAATCCTTCCCAATTCTGGAAACTACCAAAGTCATAAATTTATTAAAGTTTTATTAGTGAAAAAGGGATTGCACATTTCCAAAATAAAGAAAACCATAGAGTGTGTGGATGGGTGGATGTTGTGAACTCACTGCCTGTTACATGAAAAAGAAACCATGTCTTAAGTATCCGTAATGAAATTCAAAGCTAGAAACTAGACACCAACAAACAAATAACAAAAAATAGTACATACGACCATCAAGTAATGCATTACCAATGTACTTGACACTTATTAATAAAAAGTTAGAAAATCACACGAAATAAAAGAAAATATAAAAGAAAGTATAAATTATTGAAGAAATATCAAATGTATTAACGATGGTGTAAAAAAAATTAGAAAAGATTAATAACATAAAAATAAAAAGATGTAAAACAAAGAACGTGTAAAATAAAAAGTTGTAAAATGAAAAATGTGTAAAACAAAAAAGTTGAAAAACTGAGGAGCCACTTGAATGGTTAGCATGGTTGGGCATCTCCCCCATGACTAAGTTGAAAGGAGGAGATCCAAAATATGGAGTGTGGTTGTCCATCAAATGAGGTGCTTGTTGTGTTAACTGGTGTATGCTCATGGAAAGGCTTAATTTCTTAGATGTTGACTAGCTATTTCTTATTTGGGCTCTTAGGTTTATAAATCATCATGGACCCTAAAAAAAAGTTTCATAAATGATATAAGATCCTTCCCACAACATCTAGAACTTAGTTTGTTGAGGTACATGTGTGGGGTTCTAGTAGAGAACCTTATCTCTTGGTTGAAATTTAACTTTTCTAATTTTTAGGTCATGATGATTTTTGTTATAAGCCTTGTGCAACTCATTAGATGATAAGGTCACTAATTGGTTTTCATCTAACATGTTGAGATTCATCAATATTTCTTTTTGGGCTAAACTTAAGTTAAGGTTAAGGTCACAAGCCATTAAAAGTGTATGGAGTTTAAATTGAATAGAAAGTGTTGGTAGTTTTCTATACACAAGCTCATAGAGAGAGTAGCCTATAGGAAGTTTCCAAGTTGAGCAGTAGGCCCAAAGGGTATCATTGAGTTTTGTACTCTTATCCTTCTTATACTTGCTAACAGTTCTTGTTAGTATTCTTATGATTTTCTTATTGGTAACCTCAACTTGACCATTAGCTTGGGGATGGTAAGGTGTTGTGAGTTTGTGTTCAACCCCTAAGTGTTGCATGGGCTTCTGAAAAGTAGTGCCTTTAAAATGAGTTCTATTGTTAGAAATCAATGCACATGGCATACCAAACTTGTTTATAACATTTTTTTTACAAACTAAGTAATAGTAGAGGATGTACAGTTGATGACAGCTACTTCTTTTACCAATTTTGTACAATAGTCAACAACGACTATGATGTATGCCTTTTCATTTGACATGGGTGTGATGGAACCCATGAAATCAATGTCCCAAATGTTGAATGGTTCTAATAGTTGAATCCATTATTGAGGTCCCTCCACTCAAGTAGTCATTCCACCATCCTGTTGGCATTGTTTACAAGAGTGGATGAAATGGTGAGCATCCCTAAAGAGTGTTGGCCAATAGTACCCGACCATAAGGACTTGAATGGTCATGCATCTCTTAGCATAGTGTTCTCCACAAGGACCTTCATGAGCATCTTGGAGCACGTGCAATTGATCAGCATCAAGGAGACACCAATGTACCAAGCCATCGATGCACACCTTGTAGAGGTGTCCATTGAACTACATGAAGTGCTTTACTTGGTGAAGAAACTATTGTTTCCTCTAGTGATCCAACCCTTGTGTCTCTTGAGTGAGAAGATAGATGAGAATATATCATACCATTTTGGCTCGTTAGATATTTGTTTAGTTATTGCTCTAGCAAAGAGGAGTTCTTCAGGAAATGTATTGAATAATGGATCTTCTTCCTCTTTATCATCCCATCGCAACTGAAACAAGTGATCAACGATCACATTCTCAATGCCTTTTTAATATACCATTGTGAGATAGAATTCCTGCAAAATTACTAGCCATCATATGACATGAGGCTCACTATTGGCTTGTTCATTAGAAAGCGAATGGCATTGTGGTCTATGTGTATAAACACCTTGTATCCAAGCACATAGTGCTTGAACTTCTCTAGAGCAAACACCATCGTCATCAATTCTTTTTTTGTTGTGGTGTAGTTCAATTGTGCACCCATAATGCTTTGGCTGGCGTAGTGTATGTAGTATGGATGTTTCTTATTGTCTAACTACATTAGCATAACTCCCAAAGCATAATTTGATGCATTTTTCATGATATGAAATAATCTAAACTAGTTTGGTGCTTGTAGAATTGGAGTTTGCACAAGCTTTTCGTTCAGTTGCTGGAACACTTTTTCACGTTCTGGGGTCCAAACAAAAGGAGCATCTTTGTTGGTTAGTTCAACCAATGATTTTGTGATCTTAGAGAAATTCCCTATGAAACACTGGTAGTAGCCAGTGTGTCCAAGGAATGATCAAATGTCTTTAACTATTTCTAGCTGGTGAGTTATTCCTTGGATGACTCTTATTTTTTTAGGGTTCACCTTAATTCCTACTTACGAGATTTTGTGTCCCAATATAATGCCCTCCTAAACCATAAGGTGACTTTTTTTCCAATTAAGCTACAAGTTAGTTTTAACACATCATTTTAGCACTTGGTCAAGGTGGTCTAGGGCTTACTCAAATGTAGCTCCATAGGTGGAGAAGTCATCCATGAAGACTTTTACACCACTACTAATCTACTATTGAAAGATGCTTAAGGCCAGACATTGAAATGTGGTAGGGGCATTACATAGACCAAATGACATCTTACGATATGCAAAAGTCCCCCAGGGACTTGTGAACATTGTCTTTACTTAGTCCTCTAGTGTAATTTAAATTTGGTTATAGCCACTATAACCATCTAGGAGGCTATAGTAGCAATGCTCTGATATTGTGTCGATCACCTAGTTAACAAATGGCAATGGAAAGTAATCCTTGAATGTTGTCATATTCAACAGCCTAAAATCAATGCAGACCTTCCACTTACTACCTTTCTTTGGTACAATTACAAGTGGGCTAACCCACTTGCTATCTGCAATGGGATAGCTAAACCTCACCTTGAGGAGTTTCTCGATTTCCTCCTTGACTATTTGCTTCAATTTAGGGTTCAGTTGCCTTTGTGGCTATCATTTTGGATTCATGGTTGGGTCAATGTAAATGTGATGTTGGCATATCCTAGGATCAATCCCTATGAGTTCAATATATGACCAAGCAAAAGCTACTGACCATCTTTCAACTACTTTCAATAACATCTCTTTCTATTTTAGAGCAAGTCTTGAATTGGTTATAACCAACTTCTTATTTTTCAAAAATACATATTCCATTCTAGCTAGTAACGTTTTCAGTTTAAGGGGTTGTTACTTGAAGTTCTTAGGAATTTCCAACTCTCTCCAATAGGTATAATCATTTGTATCATTAGAGAGTTGGTGATAAACTTGCTCAAGTTCATCCATGCTCATGACATATTCACATGTTAGGCTCTTGGCTGGTTCCATGCACAGTGTGCTGCTTTTTGAATTAGCGGTCAACTCGGTGCTCTTTTATTTTGTGACTATTGTGTATAGATACCTTTGAATTTCTATTTATAGCACACATTGCTTGCATTCAGAGATAGATGCATACTTTATGGCCCAAATTTTTTGCACACAATTGCATCCACTATCATTGTACGTGATGCATAGAACTCTCTTCTTCTTAATATTTCCAATTACATTTTCTTTAGAGATTTCCAAGGAAAGAGCTTTGATACTCATTCTTGCATCTACGGTGCTCAACCATGCTCTTCCTATGATGATTGGGAAGTCCCCTTTGCAATTCTCCACTTTGATTACTAGGAAGTTAGCAAGATAAGACCACCCATAGATAGTGATTAGAATGTATTCTACTAGTCCTAATGAAACAATGATAGACTGGTCTTCCAATTCCAATATGAGGTTGCTCTTCTTAAGAGGAGGCAGATTCTAGGTTGTGTACATCTCATGAGAAATCAAATTAACACTAGAACTTGAATCGAGAAGAGCTTTACACAAGTCATTCTTAGTAATCTACAAATAAATTAGAGGACTTCCAAGATCATCTAATTTCCTAGGAAGGTTTCCTACATAGATCCAATCAGACATAGTGTGAATAAGCATTATGGTATGGATCCTTGCTAGAATTTGGTTTGAAGGAGGCCTAAAGGAATCTGATATGAAGGAAGAGGTAGGAGTAGGATTGTTGGTGAAGGCTTAGGTGAACTATGGGGTCAAAAGAAAGGTCTTTTCTTTGATTGGGAAATCAACCCATCTAATTGATGATTGGATTACAAACTAATAGCCCTCATCGCCTTGCATTGTTATGGTTGAGTAGGCAATTCACCCTACATTGGTGGAGTAGGTGGTAGTTGTGTAATTGGAGGAGTGTATGTAGGGATAGGAAGAGGATAAGGATAGGAGGTGGTATCTCTTCTTTCATGTGGAGAAGGAGTTCGATAGTAATTAGAAGGATGGTAGTAAGGTTGAATATTAGAAACATGACTAGAAGAGTCATTTGGAGATATGGGTTACTAAACGTGATAACCATATGGATCAGGTTTCCGGTAAGGGTATTGTTGCCTTAGTAGTGTAAGAGCCCATGATTGTGGTTGCTACCATTATTGGTACTATTTGTATGATTGCAGTGGAGCTCCATTCAAATAATATGACTATTGCTATCGAAACTAGTAGAGATTACCTTGAGGATAAGGCAACCTTCTAGATGTTTGCCTTTGTGTAAGTCATGGATGTAAGGCATACACCCCTGACTCCTAAAGATGTGACACAACGGGGCAACATCCCTTAGGATGTTCATACTGGCAAACATCACATCCACGATCATCATTTGATTCACTATCAACAATCTCTTCTATTGTAGTAATTTTTCCCTTACCTTTGTAATATGCACATTCATCTTCTTTATGCCTCATGCACTCACAATCACTACCTTGGTCTTGGGACTCTTCAACAATTTTGAGGACAACTTGAAATCTATTATCCATAGAGTCTCTTAACTGATCAACCTTGCTTGTAAGTTTAGATTGGAATTATTGAAGTGGCAAGGCTTTTTTATGCATTCCCTTGTCAAATATGGATTCATCCTCACTATCACAGAATCAAACCTTCCTCTTAAGGATGGAAGGATCATAGTTGTACTCCTTTGCACTTTCTCTTTTTCTTAGTTCACCCTCCTCTTTGGTGACCTACTCTATTAACCTCTGTACCTGATAGATAGTTAGTTCTAATAATCATCCTTTGGCATAGACACCAAGGGTTTTCCTTGTTTCATTACAAAGTCCATCTATAATGTGGTGGAGTTGAGCCAATTGAGAATAACCATGGCCAGGGCATTTGTGCATCAAGGCATAGTATCGACCAATGGCAGCATCCAAGGGTTCGTGTGCTCCTTGTTTCCACCCTTTAATCTACTTCCTTAAGTTGCATACTTGGGAGTACATTTGATACTTATCATTGAACATTTCAAGCATGATACTCCATTGTCTGATAGATTTTGATTCTAAGAACCAATACTAGTTCTCTGATTTAGTTTCTTGGAAAATAGCTTCAGTTTCTGCCACTTGTTCTCTATGTTTTGCAAGGCACATGCATCTTGGAAAGCTTGAAGATGGTTCTATAGATTAGAGTTATATCCTCCTTCAAATTAAGGAATATTATTCATGTCTAACTATTTGATCCAACTGTCTTTCACATGCCTTATTGGAATTCTGACTACCTCTATGATGTTAAGCATACTTCAAGTAGAAAATAGAGGCTCATCAAGTCATGGTGCCTCTGATGCCCTCTACAACCCCTTCGTTCATGGCGATGTGCTTCTCTTGAACATTTGCATCCTTGATCTTGCTTGTCCTAGTAGTCCCTTTGGTTATTTTGGTCCCATCGGTCATTACACTCATTTCAATCACCTCCATCATGATCTTGCCTTCTACGGTCATGGTCAAAGCTAGAAGAAGATGATGATGATGAAGAGGAAGAGGAAGGAGAACTAGCACCATCATGGTGCCTACTATTGCCTCTTTGGTGATTGTGACCATGATCACGATCATGCTTCTTGCTAACATCTCTATCTTGACTTGCCCCTCCAAATCCTGCTTTGTCATTTGATCCCTTGTTACCAAAATTAGGATTGTAAACTATGGAGTGCAGATTCTATTTTTGACCTTCATCACCAAAGATAAAGAGAGGAGCATCATTGAGTGGAAGATTCCCAGAGAAGGGTTCCCCACTAGCTTGTTGGTACAACAAGAATGAGAAATTGTTAAGTCCTTTTCCCTTCAAAAGTTCATAGTGCTGCTCTAGCTACAAATCTCACAAGCGTTGTGCTTCAGTAGGATGATAATCCTTGATGGCAACATCTTCCATGATATATTCCCCATGGCGGTCTTGAAGACCACATCATGCAAGCATTTGATAGAACATTGTAGGAGCAACATGATCTGGTAGCAACACAATGTTGTCCTTCATGTCATGCCACCATAGCTATTCATTCTAGTGTAAGATGAAGGTGAAGTTTGGCACATACTCATCACAATGAGGATATGTAATTTGGTACTATTGAGGCTTTGATGGATGAGTGTTATCAGGCTTGGACAAAGAAGTGCTCTTGTGAGAAGAAGACATTTTCAGTTAGCAAAATAAAAATCACAGTGTGCTCTAACAATTTGTTGTAGTAATTATGAAATAAGATATGATTCTCAAGTTCATTCCAATGATTTAAATAATTTTTACTAGGTCCTAGATAGTGCACAAAATAACAAAAAGGTCCCTAGCAATGGTGCCAATGATGAGTGATGAGGTACCCCTATGCCCAATCATACAAACCACTAAGGTGTTACACACGATCTGGTTGCATTCTATTGACCTATAGTTATCTCGTACACTAGTTCCTCTAGGAAGTGAAATGGCATTGAGAATGTTTGTTGTCTTCCCAACTACACTTGTGAGGCTCAATGGTATGGTTTAAGTGTAAGTGAGGTATATGAATTTTTATCGTTTTTATATTTTATGGATGTAATCGCCTACAACAAGAATAAGTGTAGAGTAGAGTGAAAACTAGTGTCTATTGCCTAGCTAGCCTAACACAAGTAACTACCCCACTTTCCTAGAATACATATAGCACAACTAGGCTACTAAATGTTAAGCATTGAGGGGTTATCAAGTACTATATGAATTCTTGAAGTGGTCATGCTCATGTTCATTAACTACTGAAAATAAATTATTTAATCAAATGCATTAAAGTAAAGAATAAGAAAATAAAATTCAATAAGAAAAATATTAAGCTATTCTTAGTGCTGCAAGGATTTTCAAAAGAGTTCATTTTATTCTCATCACACTGCTATGCTCAGGTACATTAGTGCTTGAACAAAGATCCATACACACTTTAGACTCCTTCTACAAGCACTCAGAAAATATTTTAACTCTAGGGAGAAGAAACAACAAGAGCTTTGCTACCTTGCTTGAAAACTGAAAATGGACTAATGAATTACTTGTAAAATTGGTGCCTAGACATGGTATTTATAAACTCAGGTTATATACCTCGAGATCAGATCTAGGCCTTGGCATCACGTACGCGATGTTGCAGCCTTAACATCATGTATCCAACATCGCGGCCAACATCAAATGGTGATTCATCAAAATACATCTCTATCACTTCTAAGTGAATGCGAGCTTATGGTTCCAAAGCCCTTAGATAGTTAGGCATTGTTAATTTAGTTATTTTTTATTCTTAAATACCTTAGTTATCCAATTTTGTGGTGTTGAATATTTTGGAAAGTACTAGTGTAGTGCCCCATAATGTAGAGCTCAAAGCCAAAAGCACACATAATTAAAATTGGATGAAATCATATGTATAGAGGCTAAGATATTATTTGTGGAAGGATCTAAGCTTAGAAAAATGTAAAAAATCCCCTTGTATTTGAAGGAAAATGATTAAAAGCTATTTAATGATCATGCATATATATAGCTTTTATTTACATTGTGTTGATGGGGTCGCATTGATTCAATGCAAATCTAAAATTTTCCTTTGAATTTCTAGCCTATTCTTGTAAATTTTGAAGTGATTTGAGGGTCAAATAAGAGTCCAAAAAAAGGTTCTATGTATGAGGATGATATCATTAAGGTCCATTTGAAGGTTTATGAAGGTTGAGAAATCATAATACTAAGAATAAGAGTTTGAAAATTAGATGAAATTCCTGAGAATATTGTTGAAAAATGAGGTATGCATTCAAGTTGTAACTGTAACTTCATGATTTAAACATGTGAAGGTGGTGTATAAACTAGATGTCTAAAAGTTATATAAGTGGATCATCCCCAAAGCAAGCTCATGCCCTTAATGCCCTTGTATAACCATCCCACAAAACATCTATAGGCATGTTGGGGATTGAATACCGATCCAGTCTATATGCCAAACCCACACAACAACTATCTTTGGGATCCTACACTATACCAAATTAAAAGTAATGTGATAGTGAGGTAAATAATGGAATACGAAGGGACTACAAAAAAGATACATGAGATGATTTACCATGTCCACAATAGGTTCTTATGTCGATTATAGTTAAAATGACCATCATACTTATCAGCCCAAGTTTCAAACTACGTTCATACCTTATCTAGTGATATCACATTATATCATCATGAAGTTACAACCATAGGACCATCACAACCACATGAAAACATCACTACTCTACAAAAGAGAACAAGGAATAATTTGTTATTAATTAATTACTTAAAAATTAAATTTTTTTAGGAAAATTAATCATCGGTTAGAAGGATGCATTTAGGCATAACTAACATGCCTTTCCAATGGTACCCTAGGAATCAATTTTATTTTGTGAATTAATTAAAAATTAACTTATGCTTTTCTTACGAGAGGACTATATTCAAGCATGGATAACATGTCTATCAAATGGTACTCCAAGAATTAATTTTCTTTACTGAATTAATTAATAAGTAAATTTTTCTTTTCTTATTAGAGGACGATATTCAAGAATGGGTAACATGTCTTTCCAGTGACATGGCAAGCCATCACTTATTCAAGAACATGCTTCCATCAAAAGTAAAACATAAGTAATAATATAAACACATAGAGTAGTAAGACCCATAGAGGAAGTGCAAGGAGTTAGCAAATCCCCTTAATGCCCTACCCTTTTTATTTTCTCTTTTTCCTTCTCCCTTTCCTCAAAGCATAAGAATCATGAGTCTATTTTACTTTTGATATAAGAAGAATCATACTACTTTCTTCGTGAAGACCTCTAATGGCATGGTTTTACTACTTTATACAATTACTTTTTCAATAATCTTGATAGCATAGTATACTATCCAAAGAATGATATTGGCCTATACATAAATGACAATCTTGATTAATGCTGACAAAAAATTGAAATTAAATGAAATTAAAGACAAGAATTGAAAAGGAAAATGACTCAAAGAAAGGAAAAGTATAGAAGAAAATGAAAAATTACAAGAAATAGAAAACATAAAAATAATTAGAAAATTGAAAAGAAATTAAAAAATAAAAAGTTGAAAAATCATATCCTTACAAGGTATTAGGCCAAATGGGTATCTCTCCCACAACTAGGTTGAAAGGTGAAGATATGGAAAATGGAATAAGCTTGGCTGTGAGTTGAGATGTTAGTGGAATTCTTAGCTATTGGGAAATCCTTAAAAGATTTCACTTATTGCATGTTAACTAAGATTAATTTATTTGGACAATCAAGATGGTAAATCTTCATGATGCCAAAATAAAAAGTGAAATTAATAATGTAAGGTCCTTTCCATAATGTTTGAAATTTCTTTCATTGAGGTACATGTGTGGGGTTCTAGTAGAGAACCTTATCTCATGGTTAAAAGTTTACTATGTGTACTTCAACATCATTGTATCATTTGATGTATGTCTTATGCACTTTGTTCATAATAAGGGTTTTTTCTCTATTGTTGTCTAGCATGTTGAGGTTCATGAGTCATTTTTTTGTGCTAGACTTATACTAAGCTTAAGTTCACTAGTTGTATTTGTTGGCACATTTTGGCCATTTCATGGAACAAAAAAAGTAGAGATACTAGCAAAAGGCAATTTGTAAAAAAACTTACATACTCAAGGAGGTCATAGCATAGGAGCAAAGGAGGATAATGCAAAATTTCAGCCTATAGAAATGAAATCCAAGTATGAGAAGAAGAGAAAGCTTTTCTATTCAACCTTTTTAGTTTAAGTGGAATATTTCGCATCGAACATGACTCCTGCTGGGACGGAATCAAAAACCAATGGACAGAGGAAGATTTCTTCAACTCCATCTCTAAATGAAATAATTATGTCATTGATGTCACACAGATTCGTTGTAGCTCATCCATGGCATGATATCGAGATTGGACCTGGTGCTCCTTCTGTTTTCAACGTTGTTGTTGAAATTGCAAAGGGAAGCAAAATGAAACATGAGTTGGATAAGAAAACAGGTTTAATCAAGGAGCCGTGTTAGAGCCATTGGCTTGATGCCCATGATTGATCAGGGGGAGAAGGATGACAAGATTATTGCTGTGTGCACTGATGATCCTAAATATCGTCGTTACAAGGATATCAAGGAGCTCCCTCCATACCATTTGCAAGAGATCTGAAGGTTCTTTGAAGATTACAAGAAAAATAAGAATAAAGAAGTTGTTGTGGATGAATTTCTGCTGGCGACCACTGCCTGTGAAGCTATTCAACACTCTATGGATCTTTATGCCACATATATTGTTGAGAATCTATAGTGATGATTGCTATTTCATTTACTTACTAAAGGGTTAATTTGAAGAACCAAGAAAGCACAGATCAACGGAACATCGCGCAGGCCTCCTGATTTTTGCTTTCACCGATGGAACAAGAAATGATTTTGGTTCGCATCAATAAACTAGATGATGTCAACAGGGCCCATCCCCAGGAGGAAATTATGCCAAATAACGCCTGGGATTCGAACCTTGGAGGCCTATTTTTACCATTTCCAGTTGTGCAACAGCCATGGCCAAGGTTTATCCTCAGGTTTTTTCCGAATACAAGATTGCCTTCAACAAGGCGTGCAGGAGGTTGCGTGCTCTCATCGTCGAGAAGAACTGTGCTCCAATCATGGTTCGCATTGCATGGCACAACGCAGGCACATTCGATGTAAAATCTCACACGGGCAGGTCCTTCGAAACCATCAGATACCTGGCTGAGCTCAACCATGGCACTAACAACGGACTTGACATCACTATGCATCTTCTGGAGCTTGTCAAGCAGGAGTTTCCCATCCTCTCGTACGCCAATCTTTACCAGCTTGTAGGTGTTGTTGCTGTTGAAGTTACTGGATTCCTTTCCACCCCGGGAGACTAGACAAGTCTAAGCAGGATCAGCTAGAGGAGGGACGTCTACCTGATGCAACCAAA
Source organism: Gnetum montanum (assembly GCA_015680685.1). Lineage (NCBI taxonomy): Eukaryota > Viridiplantae > Streptophyta > Gnetopsida > Gnetales > Gnetaceae > Gnetum > Gnetum montanum. Next base: position 55,445 of record MNCI01013305.1, read on the forward strand.
GGTGCCAGTCATTTGAGGGATATCTTTTACCAAATGGGAATGACTGACCAGGAGATCGTTGTTCTTTCGGGAGCGCACACTCTTAGACGCTGCCATAAGGAGAGATCAGGATTTGAAGGACCTGCATCTGGGCTTGGATTGCTTCTTCTTGAACGTCTGTCCATGGATTACGGCAAAAACAAAAAAATCTAAGTTGGGATTCACCGCATTTTTGGCAGGAATTATTTCAGAAATTTTTTTGAATCAATATGTGGAGGTCCCACCGTTTATGTCGGAATTATTATAGAATATAACTACCATGGCATAACGTTTCGGTTTAATGCATTTTGCAGGTTCAAATCCTTCAACTCGTAGATGATTTGGATAGACAGAGGAGGCTAATGGTAGGCAAGAAGTAAACCATGGATCCCAAGCATAAGATAGATGGATAAATATTACATACGTACATACATATTTATATATTAACCCATCCATGTATGCAACAACTCCATGGTTACTATCTCTACTACTATGATTTAAATAACAATAAAATATTTTATGCTTTAAAAAGGGAATTTGTGCAACAATTGTTCAAAGTCCCATGTGAATTGAACACTTGGCAATTAAAAAGATCACTTGTCAACTATAGCTTTTTTGTCTCCATGGTGACCACTTGGCGATTAAAGGGCCACTTGTCAACTACAACTTATTTATCTCCATGGTGACCACTTGGTGACTAAAGGGCCACATGTCAATTGCATGTGACACTTGTCAAATGCAACCTTTTTATCTCCATGGTGACCACTTGGCAATTAAATGAGGCTACTTGGCAACTGAATGAAGACACTTGGCAACTGAATAGGACACTTGTCACCCACAGCTTTTTTATCTCTATGGTGGTTATAACCACCCAAGATATTTTGTAACTTACCTACCTACCTTTTGAACCTTATGAAAAGGCTTCAAGGGAGGAAGGGGGTAAAGACATCATACTTGGAAGAAGATATTGATACTACACTTTGGAAGGCTACTAGCTAGCACTTGAGCTCTCACTTGAGGACACACTTTGGCCCTTGAGAAGAGCATTGTAAAGAAGAAATTGTGAAAGATTGCTTGTAAGATGACTTGTTAAAGAAAAGATTTCATCCTATTTGTCATAGTCCTGTGAGTTATGTTTTATTTTTATTTTGTTTAAATTGTTTAGCTAGTGGTTTAGATAGTATCATCCTTGGCAAGTAATTTTGGGATTTTTAGATTGCTCTTATTGTTCTTGTTGTATAATTGAAAATTTCTATTAAAATTTTTCCATAGAAGCACTTGTGTTTGAAAGCCTTAAGAGCATTTTAGTAGTGAATTTGATTATTGTGCAACGTATAAGAACCACTATTGGGATTGTTGTAAGAGAGCCTCTACTTGTAGTCAAGCCGTTGAATGATTTAATAGTCAAGAGGGTTCAAAAAATCTTTGGTATTTTGATGGGACCAGAATAGCTTCTTTTTATCTTTAAAGTGAATCTCCGTGGTATTTCAATCAGAAATTATCAAGTCTTTTGAAGGTTTTATTGAATGCAATTGTTGACATCCATTATCTAGCCAAAATGGAGTCTCGTACGTAGTAGTTTACGCAGCAATTTTTTTGGTAGCATAGTAGGATGGTCTTGAAGAAATTGCTTATTTGAGCCTTGGAAGTTTGAATAATTCGTAGCTATTGAATTTGGGATAGCTTTATTGTAAAGTTTTTACTTGTGTCATTTTACCTTGTTTAAATATTTGAGTCCATGCAAATCTGCTTTCTTTTCTATCTATTTCCATCGAATCTTGCTCTATTTCTAGTTTTCTTGTGGAACTATTTCTTTCTCTGGGGAAAATTAGAAGTAGATTCGCAGAGTTGTGCTCAAATGTGTTTGCAACATTTTATTTGTTACAAGTAGGTATTATAAGGAAGACTAGGCAATTGAACAAAATAGGAACTCTCAACAACTCACAGTACTTGACAAAGTTGGTTGAATCCCTTTAAGATAAGTCATCTATAGTTTACACATAACGCAATTGTTTCATTTTTCATAACCGCATGCCGCAACAGCACACACACATACTCACATTAACTACTGAGTTTATTTGGAGGTATCTGGGCCTTGGTGTTTCCAGAGACCAGCAGGCACCTAAATCCTGTTCGAGGACACTCATTGGCGGTCGCGTCCCAAACGGTCGCCAATAGTTCTTTTGGCACTAGAAGGAGAGCATGAAAATTTAGCCTCTAGGTTCATAAGCCTTATCATTTTATCACATCAACAATTCTTTGTTATTATAAAGGCTTAAGAAATTAGATACTATTTTTAGTTCATGATCAAGAAGATTGATAGTTTGGAAAGTTTCAAAGTTTCAAAAGATATTCTTAATTTTAAGACTGATTCTTCATCAGAAGAGGAACGAAAGAAAGATTTTGAATTGGAAAAAAGTAGTGGAGTGAAAACTAGAAGATCAAGAAGATCACCCATTATATTTGGTTTATCTATTCGTAAGAGAAGATCTAGAAAGTGTAAGAGTTCAATTATCCAAAGGAATAGGATGGCAAATCCTTGGCAAGGAGTTACACCA
>MNCI01013305.1:59555-73588 GCA_015680685.1 Gnetum montanum
AATCAATGAAGATTTATGGAAAGGAGCCTTTGTGTCCCAAGAAGAAGAAGAAGGACTCAAGTGGGAAGAAAAAAAGAATTCATTTGAGAAAGGAGATGAGAAGATTGCTGAAGACAAATCTCAAGAGGATCAAGTTGAAAACTCCAACAAGCCAAAAAGTAATAGAGAGATTGCTTATGAAAAGGTTAGAGATATGAGGATTCCTACTAGAGTAATCCTCAACATTCTCTTTCCATCTCAAGAATAGTCCATGAACAAAGGACTAAATAATATACAGTTTGTTGTTTTTAGGAATGAGGTTTTTATATTACCAAACCTTATGTTTGATGGGAATTTTCCTCCAAAAAGATTTATCTTTTTAGCTGTAAAAAATTCAATGAAAGTTTCAGTACAGTTCAGTTTTAAAATGGGGCTTGCATAAATTTCTTTAAGTCTTTTAAAGGGGACAGAAATGTTGGCACATTTTGGCCATTTCATGGAACAACAAAAGTAGAGATACTGGCAAAAGGTAATTTGTAAAAAAACTTACATACTCAAGGAGGTCATAGCATAGGAGCAAAGAAGGATAATTCAAAATTTCAGCCTATAGACATGAAATCCAAGCATGAGAAGAAGAGAAAGCTTTTCTATTCAACCTTTTTAGTTTAAGTGGAATATTTCACATCGAACATGACTCCTACTGGGGCGGAATCAAAAACCAATGGACAGCGGAAGATTTCTTCAACTCCATCTCTAAATGAAATAATTATGTCATTGATGTCACACAGATCCATTGTAGCTCATCCATGGCATGATATCGAGATTGGACCTGGTGCTCCTTCTGTTTTCAATGTTGTTTTTGAAATTGGAAAGGGACGTAAAATGAAACACGAGTTGGATAAGAAAACAGGTTTAATCAAGGAGTCGTGTTAGAGCCATTAGCTTGATGCCCATGATTGATCAAGGGGAGAAGGATGACAAGATTATTGCTGTGTGCACTGATGATCCTAAATATCATCGTTACAAGGATATCAAGGAGCTCCCTCCATACCGTTTGCAAGAGATCCGAAGGTTCTTTGAAGATTACAAGAAAAATAAGAATAAAAAAGTTGCTGTGGATGAATTTCTGCCGATGACCACTGCCTGTGAAGCTATTCAACACTCTATGGATCTTTATGCCACATATATTGTTGGGAATCTATAGCAATGATTGCTATTTCATTTACTTACTAAAGGGTTAATTTGAAGAACCAAGAAAGCGTAGATCAACGGAACATCATGCAGGCCTCTTGATTTTTGCTTTCACCGATGGAACAAGAAACGATTTTGGTTTGCATCAATAAACTAGATGATGTCAACAGGGCCCATCCCCAGGAGGAAATTATGGCAAATAATGCCTGGGATTCGAACCTTGGAGGCCTATTTTTATCATTTCCAGTTGTGCAACAGCCATGGCCAAGGTTTATCCTTAGGTTTCTGCTAAATACAAGATCGCCTTTAACAAGGCACGCAGGAGGTTGCGTGCTCTCATCGCCGAGAAGAACTGTGCTCCAATCATGGTTCGCATTGCATGGCACAGCGCGAGCACATTCGATGTGAAATCTCTCACGGGCGGGCCCTTCGGAACCATCAGATACCTAGCCAAGCTCAACCATGGTGCTAACAATGGACTTGACATCACTGTGTGCCTTCTGGAGCTTGTCAAGCAGGAGTTCCCCATCCTCTCGTACGCTGATCTTTACCAGCTTGTAGGTGTTGTTGCTATTGAGGTTACTGGAGGCCCTGACATTCCTTTCCACCCTAGAAGACCAGACAAGTCTGAGCAGGATCAGCCAGAAGAGGGACATCTTCCTGATGCAACCAAAGGTGCCAGTCATTTGAGGGATATCTTTTACAGAATGGAAATGACCGACCAGAAGATCATTTTTCTTTCGGGAGCGCACACTCTTGGACGCTGCCATAAGGAGAGATCAGGATTTGAAGGACCTGCATCTGGGCTTGGATCCCTTCTTCTTGAACGTTTGTACATGGATTATAGAAAAAATAAGAAAATCTAAGTTGGGATTCACCGCGTTTTTGGCAAGAATTATTTCAGAAAATTTTTTGAATCAATATGTGGAGGTCCCACCATTTATGTCGGAATTGTTATCGGATATAACTACCATGGCATAGCGTTTCAGTTTAATGCATTTTGCAGGTTCAAATCCTTCAACTCGCAGATGATTTGGATAGACAGAGGAGGCTAATGGTAGGTAAGAAGTAAACCATGGGTCCCAAGCATAAGATAGATGGATAAATATTACATATGTACATACATATTTATATATTAACCCATCCATGTATGCAAAAACTCCATGGTTACTATCTCTACCTCTATGATTTAAATAACAATAAAATATTTTATGCTTTAAAAAGGGAATTTGTGCAACAATTGTTTAAAGTCCCATGTGAGTTGAACACTTGGAAATTAAAAAGGCCACTTGTCAACTATAGCTTTTTTGTCTCCATGGTGACCACTTGGCGATTGAAGGGCCACTTGTCAATTAAATGGGACACTTGTCAACTACAACTTGTTTATCTCCATGGTGACCACTTGGTGATTGAAGGGTCACTTGTCAATTGCATGGGACACTTTTCAACTGCAACCTTTTTATCTCCATGGTGACCACTTGGCAATTAAATGAGGCCACTTGGCAACTGAATGAAGACACTTGGCAACTGAATAGGACACTTGTCACCTACAGCTTTTTTATCTCTATGGTGGTTATAACCACCCAAGATATTTTGTAACTTACCTACCTACCTTTTGAACCTTATAAAAAGGATTCAGGGGAGGAAGGGGGTAAAGACATCATACTTGGAAGAAGACATTGATACTACACTTTGGAAGGCTACTAGCTAGCACTTGAGCTCTCACTTGAGGACACACTTTGGCCCTTGAGAAGAGCATTGTAAAGAAGAAATTGTGAAAGATTGCTTGTAAGATGACTTGTTATCCATGAAGACTTTCACACCACTGGCAATTATTGCTAAAAGATGTTAAGGATAAGGCATTACAAAGTTGTAAGTGCATTACATACACTAAAGGCATCTTCTTATATGTAAAAGCCTTCCAAGGGATTGTGAATATTGTTTTGAACTAATCTTCTAGGACTCTTTAGATTTGATTTTATTCATTATAGCCATTCAGAAAATTATAATATTTATGGCCTATAATGTTATCCAACACTTGGTCCAAAACTGGTAATAGGAAATGATCCTTAAAATTTTCCATGTTTAATAGCCTGAAGTTAGTGTAAATCTATCATTGCTCACCCACTCATTCTCTACTATAGGATAAATGAATCCAACCTTTAAGAGCTTCTCCATCTCCTTATTTACTACTTACTTTAATTTAGGATTCGATGTCCTTGACAACTATTTCTTGGGCATAATGACAGAGTTCATGTAGATTCTATGTTAGCATATGCATGGATTCATACCTATAATTTCATCATATGACCAAAAAAAGGCTATTGGCCACTTTTTTTTTAGTTTTAACAAATTTTTCTTTTGTTCTCTTGTGAATTGGTCATTTATAATTACTAGTTTGTTATTTTAATAACAACATACATAGTGGTGAGATAGATGTAACAATTCAAGGAAAAAAGTCCCTAACTAGAAATAGTTTCCCTACCTAGGATTAGTCCTACAAATAGATGGCAAAATTGTTAAAGATATCAAAAATATAATTGAGCTAAGATAATCAAAATGGAGACATGCTAGTGGTGTTCTATATAATAAAATAATACAAATAAAATTAAAGGAAAAATTTTACAGAACTACAATCAAGCCTACTATCTTATATAATGCTAAATGTTGGATAGTATAAAAGAGGCATGAATACCAAATTAGTATGGCAGAAATGTGAATGCTTCAATGAATGTTGAATGTTACTAGAAGAGATAAACTACATAATACATATATTAGAGAAATAATTCAAGTGGCTTCTATTCCAGATAAGCTACAAAAATAGTGGCTTAGATGGTTTGGATATGTCCAAAGAAGATCAGACAATAAGCTTATGAACAAAGGTTGCTACATTACTATTCTAGGAAACCCACCAAAAGGAAGATCAAAGAAGACATGGGAAAAATAATTAAAGATGATTTGAAGAAACTACAAATAAACATAGATCTTGCTCTTCATAGAGTTGGATGATGAAAAAGAACTCATGTAGCCAACCCCATTTTGTTAAGACAAGGCTAGGATGATGATGATGATAATGATTTGATAGCTGATGTCTAAGTTGATTCATTTCATTCATTTTATTAATGTAAGTGCTTATAAGGACTTTTTGTCAATTTCATGCATACTGTAGAGTCGCAACTATCATATGGTATTAACCACTTGGTGTTCTCTTATTTTGTGGTTGCTACGTACAAGAACCTTTGAATGTTAGCTGGTTTAGTATAAAAGGTATATGCAGTGATGATTTTGCTTCTTATTGCTTAGATTTTTTGTATGCAATTGCACCTTATATCATTGTACATAATACATGGAACTCTCTTATTCTCAATTCTTCTATGCTTATTCTCCTTGAATATTTTCAATGATAAGTCTTTGATTCCTAGCATGGCATTGATTATGCTTGGCCAAGCCCTTCCCATGATGATACAAAAGTCTTCCTTATAATTATCCACATGTGTTACCAAGAAATCAGCAAGATATGACTAACCATTGATGGTAATAATAACATCTTTCACTAGTTCCAATGAAATAGTGATGGACTAGTTTGCTAACTTTAACATAATGTTGCATTTTTAAGTGGTAGTAAGTTGGAAGCTTTTATATAAATTTTTCTAATTCATCTTCTCCATATTTCCAAAGGTTTGCATATTTAACACAAAAACTATGAAAGAAATTTATTATGTAGTGTAAAGTTATAAATCTCTTGAGAAATCAAATTGACTCTAAAACTTGAGTCTAGTAGGACCTTGCATGTGAATTTCTTGTGATTCATAAGTAAATTAAGGGGCTCCTAGGATCAAGTCTCTTTTTGGAAAGGTGTCCTATCTTGATTCAATTTGTGGCTGCATGAGTGAGCATGACAATTTGTATATTAAAGATATTTTGGAATGAAGGTGGCCTGGTTGATATCCCAAAGGTGGTTTGTATGGAGACCATAACCATGGATTCCTATGATGATTTTTTTTTGTTGATTGGTCTAAATAATAATGTTTTTCAAGGCTTACACTCAGATCCAGTTGAGTTATCATCCTCCTATAAACTTATAGTCTTTTGTGGTGGAATTCTATTATTAGGTTTGTGGAGGATTTCACCCTATAGAGGTGAAGTAGGTGGTAAAGGATTTGAGGCATGGTGTCAAGAATGTTGTAGAGGATGAGAAGGATAAGTGGAAGGAGATTCAACATGTGAAATGGTAGGTTTATGGTACTCTAGAGGGTAATAGTGTTAAGTAAAAACATGAGTAGTAAAACCACTGGGTGATACATGTTGTTGAACATAATATCCATAATGATCAAGTTACTTGTAGGGATATTGCTACCTTGGTGATGGAATCCCCATGACTATGACTTTTGTCACTACTAGTAGTACTCTTGAGGTTGAGGTGAAGCCCCCACTTGCATAATACTAGTGATGGTGATAGGGCTGCCTATAGTTGCCTTGAGGATAAGGCAATGTCCTTTGAGTTTACTTTCTAATAAACTTTAGGTTTCATGCATAAGCTCCATATTCTTGCAAGTATGAAATTATTGGGAAAAAATGCTTTAGATGTTCATATTGGCAAATGTCACAACCATCATCATTTGGCTCTAAGCCTTCAACCTCCTCTACAGTAGATGTTTTTCCTTTGTGTTGCTATTAGTTCTTTCCTATATCTCTTTTCTTCCTTTTATTTTTCTCCTTAGCTCTATTTTTCCTCCAAAATCTTAAGTGCTATTTGAAATTGTTCATTAATGGAGTAACACATTTTATGAGCCTTTTCCATAGTTTTAGTAACTAATTTTTGAATGGACACAGTCTTTTTCTACATTAACTTTTTTAACAAAGCTCCTTCATCAAGTTCACAGAGATGTAGCTTCTTTTTGTGGATTATATTATCCTTATTATACTCCTCTGCATTTTCTCTCTTCTTTAATTCACCTTCTTTATTTTCCACTTGATTAATGAAGCTTTGGATTTGATGGTCTCTTATTTCAAATAGTCTCCCTTGGGCATAAACCCTAAGAGTCTCTCTTGTCTTATTGTAGAGTCCATTTATGATATGATGTAGTTGCTTCCATTAAGAAAAGTGATGTCATAAGCATTTGTGAAGGAGAGAGTAATATTTTTCCAAGGCTTCATCAAGAAATTTATGGTTACCTTGTTTTTATTTTTGAATTTTCTTCCTAAAATTAGACACCCTAAAGTATGTTTGATATTTGTCATTGAATAGTTCCAACATTGCACTTCATCTTCTAATAGATTTTGATTCCAAGGAATAGTGCCAACTTTTAGCTTTCTTAATGAATGTCTTTAGAAAAAAATTCAAATTTTGCTAGTCATTTTCAATATTTTACAAGGCACAGATATCATGGAAGGCTTGTAGATGATGTTATGAATCTACATTATAACCTCCCTTAAACTTTGGAATGTTATTCATGTCTAACCTTTTAATCCTGTTATCCCTTTGATGTCTAGTAGCAATGTAAACAACCTCTCAGATATTGATCATGCTTTTTGTGACAAGTAATGGTTCATCATAATCATCCTGGTCCTCATGGTCCCTATCATAATTATGTCTTCCTTAGTATTGTTAGCTTTGCCTTCTTTCATGATAGTATCCATCTCCCTATTCACATCTACGTTTTCTTCTACCATCCTTGCACTAGTCCCAACTATCATCTTCACCATGCCTACAATCATTCTTCCACCCTACCTTCCCTCCCCTCTCCCCTCCAACCCCCTTTTCCCCACCCCCACCACAGCCCCTCTTTTCTCTCATCTTAGTTACTTTCATCATTATCAAAGCTTGGCAATGAGGATAAAGAGGATAAGGGTGAAGAACTAGGAGAGTTATGCCAACTTGCTCTCCTCCTATGACACCTTTGGTGTTCTCTTACCTAGCTACTAAGATACCTTGGCCTTAAGGTTTTCCTTGCTTTAAGCCATGTCCTTCCCTTATGTTGGTTGCTTGCCAACATTGAATGTAACTACAAATAGTTCAAGTCATCTTTACTAAGGGGTGAAGGACCCTATCATTGAGATTTTCCTAATTAGTAACTAGTATCCTCCTTCTTAAATCATGATTTTAGATCAATGGAAGCCTCCTTTTCTTTGAAAGCCTCATAAAGAGCCTTCATGAATAAGTCCTTGCATAATTAGGACCTTGTGGATTTGTAATCGTTGGAGATCTCATCAACAACTTTCTATTTTGACTTTGCTGGTTCAACTATAGATAGTTCAAGTCATCTTTGCTAAGGGGTGGAGGACCCTATCATTGAGATTTTCCTGATTAGTAACTAGTATCCTCCTTCTTAAATCATGATGTTAGATGAATGGAAGCCTCCTTTCCTTTGAAAGCCTTATAAAGAGCCTTCATGAACAAGTCCTTGCACAATTAGAACTTTGTGGATTTGTAATCCCTAGAGATCTCATCGACTGCTTTGTATTTTAATGTTACTGGTTCAACTACAAATTGTTCAAGTCATCTTTGCTAAGGGGTGTAGGACCCTATCATTGAGATTTGCCTAATTAGTAACTAGTATCCTCCTTCTCAAATCATGATGTTAGATGAATGGAAGCCTCATTTCCTTTGGAAGCCTCATAAAGAGCCTTCATGAATAAGTCCTTGCACAATTGGGACTTTGTGGATTTGTAATCCCTAGAGATCTCATTAACCACTTTGTATTTTGATGCTATTGGTTCAACTACAAATAGTTCAAGTCATCTTTGCTAACGGGTGGAGGACCCTATTGCTGAGATTTGCCTAATTAGTAACTAGTATCCTCCTTCTCAAATCATAAATGTTAGATGAATGGAAGCCTCTTTTCCTTTGAAAGCCTCATAAAGAGCCTTCATGAATAAGTCCTTGCACAATTGGAACTTTGTGGATTTGTAATCCCTAGAGATCTCATTAACTACTTTGTATTTTGATAATACTAGTTCAAGCCCTAGTCTCATCAATGTTGTAATAAGCATTGATGGCACTAATTGATTGGATAACAACACAATCCTATCCTTTGGGTCTCTTCATCGCATCTATTGTTCTTGAGAAAGTATGAAGGTAAATTTTGAATGATAAGAATCTAAATGGTTGTAGACTATCTTAGCTTATTGTAGCATGTCATTCTTACTCTTTGTATTTCTATCATGCCTTATAGTTACATCATTTGTAAGTGGGGAATCTGCCTTGTGAGGAGAAAGACATTATTAATTTGCATCTACATTATTAATTGGTGTCATTGCTAGGGACTTTGGTGCTAGTGTTTTAGATAAATAATTTCATTACTCATCAAGGTTGCTAACATGTAGATGCAATTACAAAAGCTTAGTAAACATTGGAGTGAGAAAGCTTATTAAACACATTAGAAAAACTAGAAAAGGTTATTAAACATTGTATTAATAGGTAATAGGTTTTTAATTAGAATTACACTTAAGAGATTATTATATTCTTCTCATTTATCATGTTGGCTATATGTGTTAGGGTGTACTTATCGTTATTTTTTAAGTTTTAATAATCACTATTAAAGATTGTTGCTCATAAAAATAAAAAATAAAAAAATCAAAAGAAAAGTTATATTACCATTTTTTGAGGTTTAAATGATGTGCTTAGAAAAACCTAAAGCCTTTGGGAGGTTCTGGGTTTGGTTCTTGCCTCCACTTTTGGGTGTGGTAGTAGTGAAGTAGCCTTGTAGTGGAACCCTTTTCATTAGTGGGTCACATGTACCCTGCTATGTGGGTAAGGGTTATGTTACTAGCCTTGAGTTGTATTCCAACCCCACCCCACCACTGCCATCCTGGCCCCTAGCCTTGCCCCCTCCCCACCCCAAAATTTTTTTTTTTTTTAGAAAAAAGCCCAACTAGGCAATGAGACATGCTCAAGAGTTATATAACTTTGAAGTCTAGAAGCAGTTGACATTTAAGGTTGGAATACTGTGTATGTGTATGTGTATGTGTTGGGGTGGGAGCGTCAACCCCAAAAAAAGAACAATAATAATGGGAAAGCTTATTGAACATTGTTGCTCATAAAAAGTAAAGACAAATCAAAAGGTGAGTCATATGATTTTGGGATCTAGAAATAGTGTTGACCATAGTTTGGTAGTATATATTTTTACTATACCCCCAAATGGCATGTGTCTTAACATAACCCTTGGAATTGAACCTATGTATTGCAAATCACAAGGTATATGCACAAATCAAGTAATCCTTATTGATATTCTGTAATCTAAAAGTAGTTTTATAAAATTAGTACTAAATGAAATAGTATATCAAAAATGGAAATGATAAATGCTATGATATTGCCATGTGAAGTGGAAGTTTATATGACAATTATTATTGAGGGAGTGTTGGAACCCGAAACTTATTTTTTGATAACATTTATCCCTAAGAGATCTAGTCAAATTATAACTTTATAATTTAACATTAGCCACCAAAATTGAACCTATAACTTAGAGCTTGGAAATCAAGAGTCTAATCACTAAGCTAACACTTTATTGTTTATGACAATTATTGTTTTTAATAATAATTTATAAATAAGGAAAACTATAAATCATGCACTTGTGATTGGTCACATAATTCTATAATGTTATACTCCAAGCTATTGGGTTCAAGTTTTGATATAGGCACCACTTTGAATCTTCATGCTATTTAAAGTTCAATCATGGTGATGTTGAATGTGATGTAAATGTTTTTATGATAAGGTTTTCTATACTAATAAATTTTTTTCTCTTAATTTTTGAAAAATATTTTGATTTTGTTGAGAGAAGGCTAAAGCTAAGGCTAAGAGGAGAAGTAAGATGACAAACCCACACGGTTATAACATAAAGAAGTGTTTTATGTAAAGTTTACTTGGCATAAACATTGCCCGCCGAATAAATACATGAACTATCACATTGGAATGCCGTGGCTAAAGACATTTCCAACTCGAAAAATTTCTCTTTCATCAACGTGTCCATTTAGGATGTATGTTAGACATGTTAATCTAGGAACTTTTCCCAACCTCTGCAAGCAAGCAGGCGTAAGCTATTTCTTTGTGGATGATACACGTAAAATGACCAATATTAATCTACAATATTTGCTATTATCAAGGTGCTAATGTGTCTGTGAGAGTTGCTTAGGCTCTTTAACTTTGCGGAATGGGTCAACACTATACTCTCTCTCTCCCACATAGCCACACAAAACAAAGTCTCCATTTCAGGTAAGCCGACTATTTGCAGACGAAAATACTTGAACGCAGCCGCATACAACGCTGAACAGAAGGAACATAACAGTGCTGCCACGTACACGCCAATGACAATGGCAGCGCCAAAACCAATAAACGCATACCATGGGAAAGCCAAACAAGTGAATGCATGGCCATGGCATCAAAATCCATTTTATCCCTAATTGCAGTATCACAGAAAGGACGCCATAAATAACAACCTTTCAAGGAGTGCACGGCATGATCGCACTTCCAAAAACCGAAATCTCAGCAAATTATTCAAGAAACAACCCTCATTCCAAGACAGAAAAAACCGAGAAAAAAAAAAAGGGACGCAGGTGGAATCGACCCCACTACCGTGACTGAGATTTGAGAGATCGCAGAGACGCAGGCGAGGCAGGCAAAAAATGGGGAAAGAGGAACAAATGGCGACGCGGCTTCTGGTTCTGGTTATCGGGGCCATGCTCTTTTTCTGGATTCCGGAGCAGATGCGCTCCGTCACGGAACCGCCGGAGACGCCGTCGGTGCCGGACCGCGAGTTCCTGGAAACGCAAATGCACCCGTCGTCGGCGCTGTCGGAGTTTCCGCCGTTCGAGAAGTTGAGCTTTTCCGGCGGCAGCTGCCACTGCACCGGCGCTTTCTTCACGAATGTGCATCTCACATTCTGCGCTTTCACTGACACTTCCATGGAGGATCCGGAGTCCACGAAAGTGAAAGTGATAGTGATATGCTTCCATGCTCATGGCCTGGATTTCCTGGCGGATGTGCGCCCTGCCAGACTCGACTTCACTGATAACTTGGAGAATGCTGCCATTCTTGCAACCTTCTTCTCCACTGCCGTAACTTTCTTCCCATTCGATTTACGAGTCTCAGCCTTTTATAGCTGCCGTGCAGGGAATAGGGAGGTTTGCGCGTCTTCGTCTGCCAGTCCGGATACGTAATGGCTCTGTTGGATAACGGATAACTTAATAACTTTTGCATTGGACGGTGTAGCTTTATTCAAACCAGTATCAAAGTCTTATACGTTCGGTTAACCAGATCATGGGGACTGTGGCCAAATTGAAGCACGAAAGTTGGATTAGTTCGTGGCTATTTCATACAGTCCGACAATTAATACGTGGAATCATATTAATGTACCGTAGAGGAGGACGGAATGCTATTACGTGTTGGTTTTCTGATTTGGTAGGCCAGTTTAATAGATGGTTTGCCGGCATCATCCCCGTTCAGGCGACAATATTTGTGTTAAAGTAGCGTGCATAACACTCTCAAATGGACGACCTTATCCAGATGAACGACTCCTTAATCCTTATCAGAACGTTAAGCATTAAGAGAGCATTTGTTCAAACACAAAAGCTTTGGTACCTATCGAATTGAGATGATGGCATCTTTTCCTACTGGCTTGTGAATGCCAAGTGAGGCTAGCAGTGTATCGTGCTTACAAGACAGACGTGAAACATTCACTTTCTTAGCAAGCAGATTGGATTGGATCGGATCAGGGCGCCCTAGCAGATCTTGGGCAAATCTCACTTCCTGTGAGATCGGATTGGATCAAGGCACCTTTGCATATCTCAGGCAGATCTTGTTGCCTGTTCTGTTTTGTGATCGTGGAAGAGAAGGTTCTCTAACCTGTTTTAGATCAGCTCCTTTGGTTGCCATGTCGCTAGATGGTGGCTCCACTTCTTCCGCGCCATTCTACGAGCCTGATGATTTGTTTGAATCTATCACCCATGTCGTTGTGCAAATTTTAGGCTACCTGCCCCGCTCTTCTAGCTTTTTGCATCATGTCAATTCTGTTTGGAAAGATCGTGGTTTGATAGCTTCACATGTTCGATATTTATCTAATTCTTTTCTACTTGTTGAGTTTATTAACTCAGAGATGGTCTCTGAAGCTCTTAGCATTAGTGTCTTTCACCATCGTCATGCTTTATTGATTATTCGCAGGTGGACTTCTTCTCTCAACCCAACTTCTCCTGAATTTCGGAAAGTCCCTTGTTTTGTAGAGTTACCGAATCTCCCCTTGATTTTCGAAAGAGTTGAAAGGGATATTGTGTCTCACCTTGGATTAATCAAACACACTGAATCCTTAGGTACACCTAGTGGCCTTCACCGGACTCGATATATGATTGAAGTGGACTTAGACTCTATTAAACGAGAACTTATTTTGCGTGCAGGTGGTATTAACTATATGCAAAAGGTGGTCTATTACAACCTTCCCAACTCTTGTCACTATTGCCACCAAGAGGGTCATATGTTTGTCTCATGCCCCTTTATGTTACGAAAGAAGGCAGCGTAAGCACGATCACAACAATCCTCCCCTATTGATCCTAAGGTTTCCTCTATTAGCAACAAGGCTCCTCCCACACCTAGGTCTCAACGTAAGGTTACCAAAAAGCCACCTCCTCATGCTTCTTCATTAGCTAAGGGAAAACACCCATACGTTTTTACTGCTTCTAACAGCCCTCCTATTGATGATGACGGATTTCAAACAGTTCCCCTCAGTAGGAACCGTTGGAGTATGCCTTTTACCAACGACGTTACACTTCAATCCAACCAATCCGCTCAAACTCTCTTACTCACCCACAATCCCTTTACTGCCATTGATCACAACCAGGAAATGATTTTTTTAGACATTGTTAACTCTACAACTAGGGCGGGGGCCTCCTCCCCCTTCTCTGGATGTTAGTCTATTCTTGGTTTGGGGGCTCTCCAATCACCTCCGAACAAGGGTGGTCGGTGCTTTTATTTGCTCTCGACCTTTGCTTCCTAACTTCCTTCTCCTACAAGAGGTTAAAATTTCTACTCTGGATGCAATTATTGCAGGCAATAGCATCCTACCCGACTCTATTGTCTTTTCCACAAATCATATTACTAGTCAAGGTGGTGCAGCCCTTATTATCAATAAATCCTGGTCTAACAAAATTCTCTCTCATGGTAGTCACACCTCTTTTGTTTGGGCTACTCTTCAAGGCGCTTCTGGTCCTTTCGGCATTTGTAATATTTATGCTCCCACTACTTCTACCACTAGGGCCAGTGTTTGGCAGTCTCTCCTTCACAGTCTGCCTAACATTCCCTGGCTCTTTGGAGGTGATTTTAATATGATCCAACATCCTTATGATAAAGTTGGTGGAGCCTCTTCTCAACTTACCAGCCTCGAGCTTTCTAGTTGGAGTGATGTTAAGGAGCACTTTTGTCTCTCTGATGCTGCCAACTCTAACGTGAATCGTGAAGGTTGGTTTACTTGGTCCAACCTTAGGATTGGTGCTGATCGCATTTGTGAGCGACTTGATCGATTTTATTTCTCTAGTTATTCCTCATGGTTTTGTGATGGTCATGTTAAGGTCCACCTTGATGCTACCCTCTCAGACCACTTTCCAATTTCTCTCACTTTGACCTTTGGTTCTAAATCTTTAGCTTAACATCGCCAACTTTTTCGCATGAATGCCTATTTATTTCTTACTCCTTCTGGTAAAGGTCTTTTGACATCTCTTTGGAATGCAGAGAGAAGGCCATCAGGCAATTTAGATTGGATTGACTAGTGGTTGCGTGCCACTTCTCGTATTCGCAACTTTGCTTGTTGGTTGGGCAAGCAATATGCTAAGAAACATAGGTCTATTGAGGTGAATGTTAGTTTTGAATTGCAACAACTTAA
>MNCI01013305.1:75209-137428 GCA_015680685.1 Gnetum montanum
TCTATGTAGCACTTGGGATAAGCTTGGCATCTCCTCCCTCTCCTCTCTTAGCATTCATAATCGTTGGATTACTTGGACTGAATGTTAGAGCCAAATGGATGGCCAAAAGATTCAACATTTTTTGTGGTATCTGATTCACCAAGGTCTTCCTGTGGGTGTTCGGTACTCTCATCTGGGGGTTCCTAACCCGCGATGTCCTATTTGTCATAGGGAAGATGCTTTTACTCATTGTTTTTTTTCTTGTCCCCTTGCTCATAGCTCTTGGATTTGGTGTGGCAGGTTTTTACAGGGTTTTCGACCAAGCTTGGATGAGGTTCTTTTTGGTGACACTCCGCATCTTCAAGGCTCTTTGATTTATATCTGGTGTCGCCTTCGTCCCCTTATTCTCCATGCTATCTGGAAATTTCGTTGTAATGTGGTTTTTCAACGTGATTCTCCTACTAATATTCTCTCCTTGTCTATTCAAGGAGACATTGTTCAACAGCTAATGCTGCAGTTGAGCTCTTGAACTTTTTCTCTCCCGTTTTTCCTAATTTCTTGTAGTTTCTCCTCTTTTGAGGTGAGCGTTTCCTAATTTCTTGTACTATTTTCTTTTTTCTCTATTAATTAAATTTATTTTTTGGGGCCCGACACCCCCACTTTCTTAGCAAGCTCCATCTGGTATGATAGTTGTTTTCCCTATTCTATTTTATAATATAAGATATCACACAATATCTTTGTAAATCATCCTATGGAACTTCAGCATGGCTTCTACGGCTTCCTTAATATGAGCCACAATGACATGCCTACCTACATTTTATTACACTTGCTTTTTTCTAACTTTTATATTTTGTAAGTAATGAACTTTGACAACTTTGGTATATTTTCCGATGTTTGACAATTTGTCTTGACAAAAAATAGATCATGCCCATAGAACTCTATAGTCCCTTGAAAAAATTCAGTTTGAACTAAATTATATTATTATTAACAACTTTCCTAGAAATTTTTGTGCTCATCCACAAAGAATTTTAAAGATTCTGCACTAACCATTGCTAGCTACTTCGAGAAAAACCTTAGTCCTTTACACTACACAAAAACAAGAATGTTTTTACTAAGCTATATAAAATTGAAAGTAATGTTTAATTAGGTTTTAATATATGTAAATATTTTGTTAAATAAATGAGTTTGTACAATATAAGTTAATATTGATAAACTTGATTTGAACACATATTTTAAATATTCATGTAATTTTAATATTTTTTCTTTATAATGATACAATAACAAAAAATTAACATTAGTAACTTGCATACTGTATACAAGGTTTGACTAGGATTGTTTGTTTTCTTCTTAACAAAATGTATCCAAAGCATTCTAATAATATACATTACTCACTTTCTACTACCTATAGTAGGCATAATTCATCCTTATATTGTCCATTATTCCATTTTATAGTTTTAACTTCAAGTTGATATGATATATTCTTAGTATATTAACTATTATTAGTATCAATATAAGAATAGTGATGTATAATAAAAGTGGTGTTTTATAAGAGTTTAGTGAATCTCTATAATTTTCAATGCTTTAAGTTACTATCTAATGAGCAACGAGAGTTCTCAACACCCAAACATACAAGTCGCAAGCATACACAAGCAACTAGATCATAATTCATAGATGGGAAAATATTATGATACTAGCTTATTGATAATGAGTTTGTGATTGTTATCTTCCTACTAGAGTTAGCAAAGCATAAGTGTATGGTTTAACTTGTAGTAAGGTATATAATTAATTGATGTTGATTAATTTGAAAAGTGCTAAAATGAAATATAATGAAATGAATATAAATTTTATTAACTAAGGAATAATGGAAATGAAAAGCTATTCTAGCCTAATGGCAATAAGCATTCATTCTTGATCTTCTACACACATCCTAGGCTAGTATGACTACCAATGGGATTACCAAGTAACTTTGCTACTAAGTGAATTAAGCAAAGCTACTACTAGGTTACTAGATAATTATACATTAACACTCAAAACCAATCATATTTATTCTCCTAATACTAATAAACATGCGAAAATTAAATGGCATAGCAGATTACATATTTATTTTATCTACATATTTATTGTCTCTATGCTTATTAGCTTTTACACTTGATCTTTCTTTGATGGCATTAGCTTACACATTTCTACCTAAAATGCATTTTGTGCTTTTATTTTTATATCATTAGTGTATCCTAAAATGCCATTTTGCTTGCATAGCTTCCTTATTAAATAGGAGAATAGAAGTAATGACTTCCTTGACTTCTTCTCCTTAAATCTCCTTTGAGTTTTTAAAAACATCATGTGAGCCATATTTGCCTAAAAGTTACCCAATAAAATTTCTCTTCCCCTAGTAGTGTATGTAAAAATCTTGTTTTGCATTTTGATAAGAAAAATACGATATGTATTAATCTTAAAATAGATCTTCTCTATAGTGAGTAATCTATTATACTTCTTGTCTATTGTTTCATATGCTCTTTGTAATCAAATATTTCTTATATCTATATTTGATCTTTTAGAAATCTAGGCAATGGAAGCTCCAACATTTGGAAGATTTAATGCCCTTGCAATTACTTCTACTAAGAATGATATTGTGACAACTTCAATTTTTATTGTAGCATCATCTTGCTTGTTGTGATACAACTAGTAAGTCACTCCTAGCTACTAATCACCATTTGTAGAGAGTGTGGACCAAAATGATGATGCTTGCAGTTGTTTCCTAACTTCTATAGAAGCAAACTTCATGAATGGACTAAAGTTCAATTCCATAATAACTATGAGCATTGTGGACTTGTCACTGATAATCCTTATAAAATCCTCCAAAAGTATGAGTTGTTGGATTGGTTTTGGAGCTAGTGGCAATTTTGCAGCTTTGGCTTCCATAGATTGACCTATTTGGAGTGTTTAGTGATTAATAAAGAATGATTGTTCTTCTTGTTCTTCATCAAGAGGCTGATCTCCTACATTTCTCCTATCTCTCTCTCTAGGTCTTTTCTCATGTGATTGTGATGTTCCTCAAGCTTTAGGGATTTTCTTTAAAGACACCTACAATCATTAGTAATGTTACAGTAACCTAAAAATTCAAAAAGATCTTACTCATCCATGAATCTTCTTTGAATTTAAGGTTTCAATAAAAAAATTCAAAAAGAGTAATCAATTTTATTTTTAATGGTGATTACAACATTTGAAATTTTGTCAATTTGTAAAAAGCCCAAATTTTAAAATTAACTAAAATTAAAAATGTTCCAAAATTAATCATGTAAGGATTTTGCCCTAATTCATTAATTAGAAGTTATTAGAACAATGTTTTCTTTAAATGCATAACATTCCTATGAGACCTAGATTTTCATTTTAATGATACCAATTGGATCATAGGCTATAAAATTAGCATAAAAGTTTTAAGAGATGAGATAAAAAATTATTAGATTATTATCTTTCCTTTTTGATTAGGTTATCTAGACATTTAGTCAAAGTTTCCTAAAATTTATGCAAATGTTCCCCCATGATAGAAAAGCCTGCTGTTAAAGCTCAAGGATTCAAGAATGACTCAACTTCAATGTGCAAAGTGAAAGATATAGATCTTAGAAGGTTCTTTGGCATGAAAGCAACCTAAAATTCTTATGTGTTCAAAAGAAAACAAAGAAAATTTTCCAATGGTTGTATTATATTTATAGAGGTTTATATTAGATACATCATATCTACGATATCATAGATGTGATATCGTATCTACAATATCACCTTAGAAGAACTCAAAATTTTCACTTATTTTCTGAAAAACTAGTGATATATTTGGATGCCTAGAGAATTCTAATGTTATATAAAGGGTGTATGGCCAAAGAATGATGTTCATAGAGAGTTTAATTATTCATAAATGATGGGAAATTATAAAGACTAAGATTCTTGGACAAGGTGAAGTATAGAAGGTTAATGGTTATTGTGAATGAAAATGGTTAAGCATATTGATTTGTGGAAGCTTTAGGAATGATGCAAGAGGTGATATAGTAGCTAAGCATGGGCAAGATGAGGTAGAATAAATTGTTAAGTATGAGATACAAGAGAAATACAAGTGGATCCTTCCCAAAGCTGGCTCCTACCCTTAATGCTCTTATATAACCACTCCTACAAATGTTTATAGGCACTTAAGAAATAAAATATGAATCATACCTATTTTCCATTACACACTTTTTAGAAATTCTTTAGCAAGAAAATAATACTATGATAAATAAAATCATCAAAATGTAATTATAAACATACTAGTGAGGTGGAATGATGGAAGAATGGATTGGAGAGAACAAGAAATGAGATATGTTACCATTAGCATAATGAATCTTGTGTATGAGGTATGATTAGAGAGATCACTATACCTCTTTGTCCATGTTACAAACCAATTCCATACCACTTTCCAATGATATTGCATTGGATCATCCTATACTATCAACCACAAGACTAGTTACAACCATATGATGATACCATTACTTATATGAAAAGCTTAGAAAGTAGAGACTACAATTAAGTAATTACAATGCTTTTATATTTTTGGACATCCTGTCCATTGGTTAAAGGGATGCTTCTAAGCATGGGTAAAGTGTCTTTCTGGTCCCATAGCCAATGCTAATAATCTTAGTGGTGTATCTTCATGCATGGATAACATGTCTTTATAGTCATATAATGAAACTAATTTAAGAGATTATGAGATTCTTGGAAGTAGCCTACCTTTCGGTATGAGTAACATGTATTTCCAATGGTACCTCAAGAATGTATTATGTGTACCAATTAATTATCGTGTTGACCTTACCAAAGGACTATCTTTAGGCATGGGTAACATTTCTTTCCAGTGTCATAATAAGGTAACAACTGTAATTTTAAGAGTATGCTTCTATTTTTATAAAGATTTAAGTAATGATATGACCACATGAGGGACTAGAACTCATAGAAGAAGTTTAAAGAATCAATAAATCTCTTTGTTGTTACATTCTTTTTCTAGCCTTCTTGGATCTTCCTCTTTTCTTGAAGTCATAAAGATTGTGAGTAAATTTTAGATTTGAGTAATCAGACTTACATCATGCCCATGGTAAGAATCTTTTATTATTACAAATGATGGGAATGGATGATATGGTCTCCCTTTATTTATAATTAGTCCTTTAGTAATTCAACAACATAGGATGAAATTCTTACTATCTTGACAACATCTTATTATTGATGAGTTTTAATGAATAGACTTATTAATCTTTTAATAAATTTTTTTAAAGAAAATATGAAAGTTTAGATAAGCAAAATTTGGAATCTTTTGATTAGAAGTTAGATCATCTTGTTTTAGAAGATGTTTTGATTTTGCGGCATCATAAAGAATTTCGTGTACTCAGTTGCTTATTCCTTTTTGTTTTTTTTTTTTTTGAGGTAGGATTTCAAAATGAATAAATGCTAGATGAATCCTATCAGTATTTCTTCTTAAAAAAACATAATTTTTGTGAAGGTAAAAAGAGAAAAATAAATTTTCTAGATGCAAAACAAAAAGTTAAATGGTTTTATTAGTAAAACAACAAAGATATATACAAGTTGTAGTTTAAAATATGTAGAAAACTAAAAAGTATATTAAGAATAAAAGATATGAAACAATAAGAAAACATATGAAGAATGAAGAAGATATCAAAAGATAAAAAAATATATTAAAGAATGAGAAAAATTATCACAATTAAAGAAAAGTATCGAAAAATTTGAAAAATAAGAAATAAAAAATGAATCATTTTCACAAGGCTTAGTTAAAATATGGGTTTCTCCTACAACTACGAATAAAGGAGAATATATAGAAGATTGATCATTTCTTATTTTTAGCAAATGCTATGGTAGGATCTTTAAGTTGTTTGAAAGTTCAAAATGGTTTGACCTATTGAATGTTGACCAAAATAAACTTTTGTGATTCATTATGGTGATAGATGTACATGGCATGAGAATGATAAGTAACATGGATGATATAAGGTCCTTCCCATAATGTCTAGAATTTACTACACTAGGTACCATGATTAGGATTGTAGTATAGGACTCTATCACTTGGCTTGATAGTAACTTTTTAAATCTTAGTATCATGTCTATGTTTATTGTACATCTTATGGATCTTGTTGAAAATTAAGGCTACTAGATGGATTCTATCTAATAATTTTAGATTTATTAAATGTTCTTTCTAAGAAAAATCAATGTATGTGTTTAAAGAATAAGCAGTAGCTAGATATAAATCTCGACTTGGGTTGATATGGTAAGTAGTTTATCATATACTAAATCATATGGAGAGTACCCTATAGGTAATTTCCAAATTAATTGATAAGTCTACAGAGCATCATTCAATTTAGTACTTTAATCTTTCGTATATCAACTAATTGTTTTAGTGAAAATTCATGTTATTTCTCTATTAGTCACTTCTTCTTGTTTATTGGCTTAGGGATGATAAGGTCTTGTTACTTTATGATTGATCCCAAGGTGTTGAAAAAGTTTCTTAAAAGTAAATCCTTTGAAATGTGTTTCATTATCTAAGATCAACATCCTTGGTACTCCAAATCTATTCACCACATATTAAAAAAATTTAGTTGCTATCACTAATGTATAATCCTTAACTATAGCATCTTTTGCCTATTTTATACAATAATAAATAGTGACTATTATGTATGATTTCTTATTTGACATTAAAGTAATGGATCTCATAAAATCAATTCCCCATATGTCAAATGGTTCTAATGATTGTCTACATTTCTATGATCCTTCATGTCTAGTTGTTATTTCTACATCACATCGACATCATTAATAAGACTAACCAAAGTGATATGTGTCTTGAAATATGATAAGGCAAAAATATATAGCCATGACTAGTTTTATGATTTTTCATCATCCTGCATAATTTCCTTCACATGGTCCTTCATGTGAGTCCTCCAAAATTCTTTGTTCACTTTCCTCTGATACACACCATCTAATGAGTCCATCAACGTAGATTTTATAAAGATTACTCTTAATTTTAATGAAGTTATTTTATGAAGCGTAATGTGTCATGCTTGAAGTGGTCATACTTATTTTTTTATAATTAATTATATTAGTTAATTAAAATCATGAATGTAAATTGCATTAAATGTAAACTGCTACAATGAATATAAGAAATATTGACTTTATTACCATTCATGATAATGCATTCAGGTACATGATGTTTAAATAAAGCAACATACAATCTCTTAAGTTCACATTGTGGGCACTTAAAGGGAAAATATTCTAACTTTGAAGAAATGAAACTACAAGGGCTTCACTATGCTATGAATCTAAGATGTCATAAATGTGGGTGGTGGCTGCATTTATATAGGCTTTGCTTGCATCAATGCATCTAACTATGCATCAATGTGGATACATTAACATGGCTACCATTGATGTAGCTTTTCTACTTTCAATTAATCATATCCCCATGACCAATCAACAACTTGTTCTTGAGTGAACAAAAGTAGTGTTGAGCTTCCTAAAAACTTTTGGGAAGTATGAACTTATTAACTATGAAACAAACAAATAAATTGATTGATTAAATCTACTAGCTTTGATTGCTAGATTATATAGGATTATAAAAATTAGTATCCATTACGACAAAATTGGACACTTCACAAAAATTTTAGTAGGTGCTCGCAAAGTTTCTAAAGATGTGGCGAATTCATAAATAGTTCTTGGAGATGGAGGCTCCTATGACACTGGAGATCTTTTGCCAGTTTGTGGTGCTAGTGATGATTGAGGCTGACCAACTACTACCATTTCTATTAGTAGAAATTTGAAAGAATCTAGTAATGCTTTCATATTTTTTTCTTTTCCTCATAAGTTGTAGGTATTCCACATAGCTTTACTGATGTGGGCTAGAGTAGGGATGGCCCATAAGCACAACATCAAAAGAAGTAGCTCCTTTGTGTTGATGAATCATATTACAAATTGATTATATTCAATGTCAAATGTCTTTACTAGGTTCTATAGTTCATTATACTCATTTATCCTTCTAGCTAAGTTCTCACCAACAGATCATTAATCAATGAATTTACTTATGAGATATTCAAGCTCTACGTTGCTGTCTACAACTGTAATTTTATTTCCTTGTGATGCTTGAATTATTCCTTATACAAGAGGTAGAAACTGACCACTTGCTTCTTCAACTTGGTCCTTAGTCTCCCCACTGTCAACATATACAGGTTTACATAGCAAAGGTTGGAAAACTCCATGTATTCTATTATCTCTTCAATTTGCAACTCCTTTAGATGGATCTCTACTTTATTATATGTGTTTAGTCCATCAAAGATGGGCTACCACACGTCATCTCATTATTGGAATTGTTAAAGTGTCTCATTTTATCTTTGCCTCTACCATCTAAATCTCCTTCTCATTGACTTCTTTGAGGAGCCCAACTTGGTTCATATAATAGTTTTTTACTCTTTTAAATTCCAGGGCCTCATTTTTCTAGGTAGCAACCTCAATGGCTATTTTCTAGTAAAGCACATGGACTTTCTTCATCGAGAGTTTTCTATTTTTCTACTAATAACCTTCTCAAATTAAGGTTAACCTTGGGTATTCCTATTGTTGCTGAATGAACTTAACCATTTGGTACTTTGGTTTCTCTAAATTTTGTAGGCAATGATTTTTCTTTGTCAGGACTAAGTTTTCTTTTTGGACTTGTGACAAGTCCTTATTAATGTTGAAGATCATGGCTTCCAATAAGAATGCATCAAAGACCACTTCCTCCTTGGCATTCTCAACCTCTCATAGTCTATGATAAAGCTATTGAAAAGCTTCATTCCTTGTGAGGTCTAACTTGATAATGGTAGGGTCGAAGAAATGGACCCACACCACAACCTCAGTAGCCAACCATTGATTATCAATGATGGATGCCTTTTATTGGACGTTGGCAATGAGTAATTTACCCTTCATCTCAAGAAACTACGACTAGGTTGTAGTGATTTCATCTAGAAGATCAAAGATCTTTGGAAGAAGTTTCCCAACTCCCACCAGTCATTCCAAAACTTTTTCATGTTGGGTATTGCTTAACCGATCATTCTTTGCTCCTATGGAAATTTGGATATCCACCATTATGGCAATGTCTAGTACACCTACCACAAGAGCATTCAATGCTTTAGTTATTCTATTAGCCATTACTTTTGCTGCTATCTTTTAACCTCTATGTTACATGACTAGGATGGTTGCCCCTTTATCCTCCTCCAATCATATAGAGAAACTCATGATATTCCCTAAGATTTATGGGAATCTTTATCCAAGGATGGATACCATGATCTCTTAGTTACTTGGATTTGCCCTTGTGGGTGCTTGGCCACTTTATGCTAAAAAAAGCAGGGCAATTTTTCTATCTAGCCAACTGATGCTCCTAGTGATCTCATTGAGATGTCCCAGGATTGGATGGTACACTGAGGACTCCACATCACCTGTTAAGCCTTGTTGTTGCTATAACTAATGCTCATGAAGCTTACTGAGCCTTTTAATAGTTGTAAGCATCTCTAGTGTAGTCTTTGGTGCTTTAGGTGATGGCAGTGGTGGCCTTTCCTCTTCTTGTAGCTTAGCTACTATCTTATTCTTCATTATCTCTTGATATGATGTAGTAAGAGCATGATGAATCATATCATTAGCATAGTGTGCTATACCTCCACTTTTGCATAGTTTTTGAATAAGGCATGAAAATGAAAGTGTCTTTATTCCCTTCTCATTTTCCTTGAAGTGCTTCTCTACCTCTAGATAGATGAGCTGGGGAAAGGTTCATAGGAAATTCTTTCCTTAGAGCAACGCATGCCTAGGTGGAGAAGGTTGTTACCTTACTTGGACTCACTATGGGATTCAAGTGGTAGGCTATGATCTTAAAATAGGCATTCTCCACCTTTGTGATGGCACTGTACTCCTTACAATCCACTCCATAGTAATGTTAGATCCATTTCTTCTTGGATTTGGGGTTTGCTTGGATAGAGATCTCTACCAAATTTTCCCCATTGTTGAAAAAACTGAGGACCTTCACAATGCCTCAACTAAGTAGGAGATTATGATGTCTTTGGTTTTCACAAATGCATCTCCCTGTTGATTGTTCTATAATAGATAAGTCTCCCCCATGTACCATTCTCCACTAGTGGAGAGAGTGGACCACATGGGAGACCCCTGTAATTGGATGCAAACATCTTTAGGTGTCAACTCCAAAAAGGGTCTAAAGTTCAATTCTTGGAGAATAAAACTATGAAACTCCTTAGTTTTGATTTGCTACACATAGGCCTCTATGAGGATAACTTTGAGGTTAGGCCTTAGCCTAGGGACTTTGTCCTACCTAGACTTGCCCATTTCTACCATGGAAATTTTTTAGATAGGTTCCACTTTGGGTTCCTCCCAAAGAGGCATCATCACATGGGTTTCTTCAACCACTTACTCTTGGGGCTACTACGATTGTTGTTGTTAGCTCCTTTCTCCTCTTGGATGATTTTTCCTAGGCTAGTAAGGCCCTTCCACTTGTAGTCCTCTCTTTGGTGCCATTCGTGATTATAAGTGTAACCCAAGATTAGCTATTTATTTCATAATCCTAAGGTTGCTTGATACTTGTCTTACTAGATCACATTACACTTAGGCTTATTTGTGATCTTGGTAAGTTATATTATTTTAATATTATTTTAATCATTGGCTACCATAATTTTTTTGTTAAGTTTAACCTACTTAGGATGAGTAATTTAATAGTATTTTAATGGATAAACCTTGGGGAGTTAGAAAAATCTTAAAAAAAATTTAGAAAAAAACCACAGGTATATGGCCTCCACAATGAAAAGCTTATCTCTAGTAGCTTGAGGATTGAAAAATGGGAAGAATTGGATTAGTAGTTTGAGAGTTATGGCACTTGAAAGGTTCATGGACTCTGAAAAATTGAAAACCCCTATTGCATTTGTGATAAAATGATGAAAAATTGGCTAAGTGTTGTAGCTATATATAGATTTTTTCCATTGTGTCGATGGGGCTACATCGACAAATCCTACTGCATCGATAGGGCTATGTGAATGCAATTTGAGCTAATTTTTTACATGTTGAAAATGAGGAATTTTTAAAGAGTTTTGGAATGAAAGAGAAGCCTAATGAAAGCCAGAAAAGTATATAATGATGGCAAAAACATGGAAGAGGATGTTAAGTTCATTGGAAATAGATTTGGATTGGATTTGGATGAGGGGATAATGCCAAAAGAAAGAAAAACTAGATATCTAGAAGATAAAGTGATGAGATTGATTACAAAAATGACCAAGGAATAGGAAATTTAACTTAGCAAGATCAAGGGGTATGCAAGTATATGCTTTCCAAAGAAAGCTCATGCTAATAATGCCCTTGCATGCTCTCATCCCAAGGAGTCCATAGACATCAAGGATGGTTAATGGGTGTTGGAAGTTAAAAATCAAATTCACATGAGAGATCATTGAAGGATTATGACATATGCCATAATAGACACATCAATTAACCATGATAGGAGGTAGTAAGGTGGTTAATGGGTGTTGGAAGTTAAAAATCAAATTCACATGAGAGATCATTGGAGGATTATGACATATGCCATAATAGACACATCAATTAACCATGATAGGAGGTAGTAAGGTGGTTAATGATGAGGTTAGAATGATGGAAGAGAAATAATGATAAGAGATTATCATCCTGGTCATATGAAGTACTTGTGGAATTTATGATTAAGATGATGTAATATCTTTCCATCCTCAATTAAGACCAAGTCCATCCATGTTTAGTAATGTCACATTATCTTATCTTGATCCTTTGACAATCAAGAGTACATGACAATCCACAAAGGATAACCACCATTCTAAGAAAAGAAAAAAAGAGAAGTAGGAAGATAGGAATGACCTTAGGTAGAGGGGTGCCTTAAGGCATGGGTAACATGTCTTTCCACCCCTATAAATAGTACATGTATCTTATTATTTTGTTTAATGGGTGTGCTTTGAATTCTCATGTTGTTGTTTTTTTTCAAATGGGAATCATACCATGCAAAGACATGCTTCCTAGTATAGCTGATAATAAGAGTGGTGAAAGGCCAATGAAGAAATCATAAAACTCAAGAAAGAAGTTGGGAATAAAAGATAACAAATCCATTTGAATTCATACCCTTGTTCATTCCCACTTGGTATGTTTTGATCTTGTTAAGTAACAAGATCATTGATTACTTTAAATTTTAATTATGAAAGAACCTCATGCTTTAATGATGTAGAACCTCATAGAGTTGGATGGAATGAATGGATGTTATGGGCTCACTACTTGATATCATCAAAACATTAACAATTTTTTAATCAAGGACATAATCGCAAGATGAAATTTGATTATTTAATAATCAATCATGACATTAAATATTACACTAATTAACTTATAGTAGTAGTAGTAGTAGCCATGGAAAAATCTCAAGATTTCATACCAACAAATAAAAATAAAACAAAAGAACACATAAGAATAATTAAAAGAAAAAAAGTAAAAGACATAAAAAGAGTTGTAAAATATTTAAGAAAATGGAAAACATATGAAGAATGAAATGAAACAAAAAGGTGAAAAATTAGGTAGCCTACATAAAATGTTAACATAGGTGACCATCTCCCCCACAACTAAGTTGAAATGAAGAGATTTTAAAAATAGAGCATGCTTGTCCATTGGTTGAGGTGTTTGTGTCACTGGTTATGCAAGTTTCTAGGAGGAGCAACCATTTTTTTGAACTTGAAGGGTGATAAATTTTCATGGCACCAAAAGGAAAAGTTGTGTGTATGATGTAAGGTCCTTCCCACAGCATTTGAAACTTTGTATGTTGTGGTACATGCATGGAATCTAAGTAAAGAACCTTATCACTTGTTTGGAATTTAACTCTACTTATTTTTGTGTTATGATGTTGTTTGGGATGTGCCTTGTGCACTTAATTTATTAATAGGGCTACTTGTTAGTTTTTGTCTAGCACATTTAGTGTCATTAAACGTTCTTTTTATGCTAGACTTAGATTGAGGCCAAGCTCTCAAGTTATTGATAGTGTACAAAGCTCAACTTGAATTGGAAGTTTTGGTAGTTTTCCATATACCAACTCATAAGGAGAATAACCTATAGGAAGTTTCCAAGCCAATCCATAAGCCCATAGAGCATCGTTAAGTTTTATGCTCTAGTCCTTCCTATATTTACTAATGGTATCTGTTAGTATCTTAGTTATTTTTCTATTAGTAACTTCAACATGACCATTATCTTGGAGGTGATATAAAGTTGATAATTTATGTTTCATCCCTAAGCATTGCATTGATTTTCAAAAAGTAACACCGATGAAGTGAGTTCCATTAGTAGAAATAAGTTCCCTTGGTATTCTAAGCCTATTTATCACACTTTGTTGAACGAATTATGCTATAGTAAAAGATGAACAATAGGTTACAAGTACAACTTCAACCTATTTGGTATAGTAGTCAACCGCTACTATAATGTATGTCTTTCTATTGGACATTCGGTTGATGGGCCCTGTAAAGTCAATGTCCTAAAGAGTAAAAGGCTCTAGTGGTTGGATCCACTATTGGAATCCTTCAATTCACATGGTCATTCCTCCACCTCTTTGGCATCACTATCATGAACAAAAAAGTTAGTGGGCATCTCTAAAGATTATTGTCTAGTAATATCCTACCATGAGGATTTTCATGGTTGCTCTTCTTCCCATGTAATGGCCCTCACAAGGACTTTCATGAGCATCTTTGAGGATCCATAGTTGATCAGCATTGGGCACATACCATTGTACCAAGTCATTAGTAGAAACCTTATAATAGTTACTCCTAATCTCTATGTAATGATTAGCTTGGTGAAGAAACTATTATTTCTTCCTATTGTTGTATTCCTAAGGAGTCTCCTAAGTGAGAAGATAAGACAAGAATTTTTTGTACCAATTAGGACCTTCAAGATTCTAAACTTCAAAAAACTTTTGCAAAGTGGAGTTCATCTAGAAATTAATTAGATAAAGATCCTTTGTTCTCTTCACTATTCCATTATAACTAAGACATGTGATTAGCGATCATGTTCTTAGTTCTCTTTCTATCCACCATGTTGAAATCAAACTCCTATAGAATTATTAGCCACTGCATGACATAGGGGATCACTGCTAGTTTATTCATGATGAACTTGATGACACTATGGTTCATGTGTAGAAATATTTAATATCCAAGTAGATAATACCTAAATTTTTCTAAGGTATACACCATCATCATGAGCTTCTTTTCTGTGGTGGTGTAGTTCAATTGTGTCTCCACAATGATTTTGCTTACATAATGGATGTAGTAAGGACATTTATGATTATCTAATTATGTAAGCACAACCTCCAAAGCATAATTGGATGCATCCTTCATGATGTGGAAGGGTCTAAACCAATCAGGAGCACATAGAATGGGAGTTTCTATGAGCTTTTGCTTTAATTGCTAGAACACTAACTCGCATTCCTTGGTTTAGTTGAAGGGTGCATTCTTCTTTATTAGCTTAGCTAAGAACTTAGTAATTTTCAAGAAGTTCTTGATGAAGCACCAATAATAACTAGTATGACAAAGGAATGACCTTATATATTTCACTATGTTAGGTTGCCTAGTAATTCCTTAGATGAACCACACCTTTTCTAGGTTCACCTCAATTTCTTTTTTCTTTTAAAATTTAGTGCCTAAAGACTATGCCTTCTTGAACCATTAGATGGCTTTTCTATCAATTAAGCTTTAGGTTTTTCTCCACACATCGCTGAAGTACTTGCCCAAAATAAATGTGGTACCATAGGTAGAGAAGTCATTCATAAAGACTTCTACCCCATTATTGATGTGCTGTTAAAAGATGCCAAGTACTAAATGTTAGAAAGTAGCAAGAGCATTGCATAGGCCAAAGGACATCTTTCTGTATGTAAAAGTTCCTTAAGAACTTGTTGATGAGCCGTGATATCGTGTACGTGATATCGCGTCCTGCCTCAATTTCTATAAATAAGAGGTGGCTTCCGTTGTTTTGGGAGTTAGATCCTAGACCCTTAGCTAAACTCTTGCAGTTTTACCATTTCAGAGTTAGAATAATTCCTATGTGCCCATAGTAGGAGTCCTAAAGTGAATGGATCTTTATTCGAGCAAATTGTACCTGAGCATACATTTGTGTACGGCAAGAAAGATGAACTTTATGATAAACCTTGCAGCATACAGATTAAGCTAACTAGTAATTAATTATTGTTAAATGTTTAAATGCTTTCCTAGTTAATTAATCTCTCTCTCAACCCTTGACTCTCCTAATTATGTACACTTAGTACGACCGCTTCAAGCATGTGTGTAGTGCTTGGTAACCAAGGAATGATTAACGTTTGGTAATCCCAGCAGCATTGCACTAGTTCAGGATGTGTGCAGCAAGTGGTAACAGATACTGGTGTTAGGAATACTTAGAACTTAGTTAGTGAATAGTTAATGTAAGTTAGTTACTTAGTTCTCTTCACCTTTCCCTATTAGCATAAGACATTAAAAAGATAAAAGTTATAAAAATCATATATCTCAAGCTTACTTAACCATACAATCGTGACAATAATGATTGATTAATCTTAAGTGTTCCATTAAGGCGTGTAAGCACTTAGTCCTTGGAGTTCGACTTGATCACGTGTGAAATGCTCGTATTTGTATCGTTGAGTGTAGGGGTACCTTACCACTCATCATTGGCACCATTGCCAGGGACTTATTTGTTTGTGCACTACGTAAAACATAGAAAATCATCCATATCGTTGGGAAGCTAGAAGGAACCCTTAGGGTTAATCAAGAAAAGATAAGACAACGGTAAATTGCACACCGAATAAGATAAAATGTCTTGTTCTCCACATAAAAGCATTTCACTACCTAGGACTAACACAAGAGACAGTCGGTGGCATAACATACATAACTAAGATCTGTCAATTCCTCAACAGTTTCGCATGGTATATATTCATCACGATGAGTATGTACCTGACTTTACCTTTATTCTCCATCAAGATGAACAACTGCGTTGGAGAGACTTGGAAGGTAACATAGTATTTCCTCTAGACCGATTAGTCCCCAACATGCTCCTTCGTGCTCTTACACAAATAGGCATGTCACATTTATACATAGAGTATGTTGCATGCAATCATGACACAAGGGACTATCATCCCATAGAAGCGCAACGTTAAAGGGACTTGTGACAGGAGAGTCACCATACATCCTTGAAGGGTAAATGGCCCCATAATGCTTCACATGTTTTGAGAGAAATTGAGGGTGGTGAACCTACTTCAATAGGTTCCCCACCAAATGATGTTTCCCCTCCTAATGATAGTCAGGAGCTGGTGTATCAGAACCTCCACTCCATGATTCACAACCTTAGTTCTAGTCACCATGAACACGAAGTGTTCAACGAGGGAACACAAACCCCACAATAAGGGCGAACATTCTGATCGTAATCACGATTAAGGCCATGTCCACTAAAGAGAAGGTAGAAGACATCATCATGGTGATGGTTCTCCTTCTTCTTCACCTTCATCCTCACATTCACCCTCTCCTTCTATATCTGGACGTAGCCATAAGGAAACTAACCGTGAGGATAAAGGTAAACAGAGTGAAAAACACCGACAAGATAGTTGAGAATGAGGATGAGGGCACTCTAAGGAATCAAGGCATGGAAGAAGGGAGAGTAGGGAACCATGTAGACACCATAGACGCTATGAACGAGATGACCACAAAGAACCCCTACTTGCAACTAGAAGCATGTTAGATATCACAAAGGCTGTGAGAATCCCCACAAGGCACCAAAAGGATAGTAGGATCAAGAGGTTAGACATGAACAATATCCCACGATTTGAAGGGGGATACAATGCTAATCCTCAAAACCACTTACAAGAATTTCACGATGCATGTGCCTTGTAGAACATAGAAAACGAATGGCAAAAACTAAAGTTGTTCCCAAGGACACTAGTGAAAGAAGCGGAAAGTCGATACTGGTCCTTAGAACTGGAATCCATTCAGAGGTGGAGTACAATGTTAGAACTATTTAATGACAAGTATCAAAGGATGGAAGTAGGGAAATCATGAATCCTAAGATGCTCCCATGGGCCATTATTATGCACTTTTACATCATTGCCCAGGCCATGGTTATTCACAGCGAGATCAACTACGTCATCTTGTAGATGGACTTAGGCATGAAACAAGAAGAACCCTTGGAACCCTTAGGCATGAAACAAGGAGAACCCTTGAAACAAAGTGATGAGCGGCGAGGTACCCCTACACTCAACCATATGAATATGAGCGTTCACGCACGATCTGGTCGAACTCCGTGGATAGGCTAGTTGTGGCATCTAGATAGTTACATGTTGATCGCAGTTCGTTGTCTTCCCACCTGGACTAGTATTTTCTTTGTCACGTATGGTTTAGTCAAAAGTGAGGCGTATGATGTGATCCTAACTAGTGCTACTCCTAGAGACAATGGAAAATAATCTTGATTAAACTAATGAGCAATAGGAAATGAAGTCTAAGCTAGCCTAAGTGCGATGAGCATCTGTTCCTTAATCATCCATACACATCTTGGACCTCATGCACGACTACTACTGGGATTACCAAGCGTAGATCCTAGGTATGCTACTGGGTTACCAAGTAGTCATACTTAAATGCTCGTGATTAAGTCGTACTCATTTCGCAGTTAACAACAAGAATAGTAAATGATGGTAAAGAAATATTAACTAAGAAAATAATTAATAACAATAACAATTAAATAATTAAGACTAAGTGAATGCTGCAATGATGGAGTAATCTCGATCTTTATTGCCGATCATGTGCGTGTCCAAGTACATCACACTCGAATAAAGGTTCCCTAAGATTACAAGCATCACATTGCGGGCATGCACTTGAGAAAATATTCTATCTCTTATGGGAACAAACTACAAGAGCTTTGCTACAACTACTAAAAAGATGCCTAGGTGTGGCGGAGGGCCACTTGTTTATAGGCTAGAATAGATGTTGTGTAAATGGGGCTGCATATATGGGGCCTAGTATACGAGGCCTAATATACGCAGTCCCCGATAACCATGATTTATCACAAAGAAAGAGCAAACTTGAATGATAGGGTAAAACTAAATTGGGTAAGTGGTAGAGAAATAAAGGAGGGATGAGAGATTCTATTTTTAGTTATCTTATTACCTCATCCAGTAGTTGGGCTTGGTTAACATCATTTTTTTTTAAATCATCTCGGCCAATTTATAGATATATATATCTAAGCTAGTGGAGTGGTTTCACGAGCTATGAGTAAAATTTAATTATTTTTTTTATTTTTTAAGTTATCATTACTATTTGCATTACAAATAATATATACTGGTAAATATAAATTGGTTAAAATAATGGTTAACATATTTTGTATATGTTGATGAAGGAATACATTGCACAATTATTGCAACAAACATTACAGAGCTGTATAATAGGATTGAGCAAAAGGCAAAATACAATGATAAGTGCAAACTCAATATGTCTAATTCTCCAACTGAGCAAAACAAACTTCTTGTGTAATTCTATTTTGGAGATGTTTATCATCTGAAATCTTTTTGTATCTTTGCACATGAAAAAGAGGATGAATCTTTAAAGAATCAATCATCTTGACTCCAGATAATGCAACAAACATTAGACCCATAACTTCTCTTGAACCAATGTGAATAGTAGCCTGATCTAGTGTCATTCCTTAAGATTTATGAATAGTCATGGTCCATGTCAACCGTAATGGCAACTGACAAGATGCTCCTTGGACCACAAGTACAATTGGCACATGATGAGGATTACCATTATCAAAGGCACATTCGGTGTAGGAGTCAAAATCAATAATAACGTATAATGGTAATGTAGGTTGTTATTTACCTTAAGGATACATAATATTGTGAATCATGCCAAGTGCACCATTCACCAATCCTGCTTCAAGCTAAAGGTTAATTATAAGCATTACCCATGCACCTTCACATATAAGCATAGATTGCATTACTTATTGCAGTAGATAGTTGTTGTACTACTTGTTGTAGTAAATGGTTGTTGTTGTTGATCTTGAAGAGAGTGTTCTTCACCTTTTCTATTAGGACTAATAGTAGCAGGATCCATGTTTCTAAAAATGCATGAATTTCAATATTGCACCTCTTAATCTTGTAACACAATGCTTAAGTTCAATATCTTCAAATATTGTATCATACCGTAACCGTCATCACCTTAACCGTTTCCATGATCGTAATCATCATTGTAACCATAATCGTCATTGTTTATAATAATAATAAATATTCATTATTATTGTAATTGTAACCATCACCATTTATAATAATAATAAATATTCAATATTACCCACCATTTATAATAATAAATATTCATTATTACCCATGTCGGGCCCTACACATGAGGGAATACAAAGAGATGAATGGGGAGACCAAGGGTCAGAAGGCATCAATTGAATAGAGATTCGGCTCCTCTGCAGTGACTCTTTGGCTCCCTTGCATGTGGTGCGTGCATGTGAGGGAATACAGAGAGACGAATGGGAAGCTTAGGGGTTAGGAGGCATTAATCGAGTAGAGATTCAACTCCCATGCACTAATTCTTTAGCTTCCATGCATGTTGTGCATGTGCCTGAGGGAATACAAAGAGATTAAACTAAATTGGCACTACAACATATATTTGTAATGCATATTCGTTCATGGAGATATAAAAAAT
This sequence comes from Gnetum montanum, assembly GCA_015680685.1. Lineage (NCBI taxonomy): Eukaryota > Viridiplantae > Streptophyta > Gnetopsida > Gnetales > Gnetaceae > Gnetum > Gnetum montanum. The sequence goes on from MNCI01013305.1 coordinate 94,934, forward strand.
CACATTACAAATGCATAAATAATGTTATTATTATATCATAGGCTTTTGTATATTGACATTATTATTACAATGAACAAGATATGAATGATGCTAACACCTCATTCATAATTATTATATTATAATTATTGTAGAATCCAATAAATGTTATGAGATTATTATAATTAGAGCAATAATCCATAATTATAATCTAATATATTATGGATTATAAGATTCATTCGAATGGTAAACATTTCATACTAAACATTTCATACTAAATAAAGCCAAGATATAATGAACTATTACTCATAATCCATAATATTAGAGATATTATTTATTCATTCATAATGTTAACCCATAATGATTATATCTCGGTTAGCATTATCCATAAGATATATATAATGAAATGATAATAAATAACCGACTTTATTTATGATGAAATGTTTATAATCATTATATATAATCATTTATGTTTATGATTATAAATATATCATTATATATAATTGAGATTATGAATAACCGAGATAAATATAATCATTGGCTCCCCTGTAATGACTCTTTAGCTAGGGGACATTTATAAATAATTGGTTATTTATGATTATGGCAAGACGTGTGCATCGACGGAGAGCTTGTCGTCATTTTCCTCGACATTGGCTAGGATCATCACAACATAATCTTGTCGGAGATCTTCCTGGGGTCTAGGCTGCTAGAGGTGCAGAAGTTCTCATTTTTAAAATTTACTAGGTTAACAACTCTATCATCCATTAGATTCCATCAATCAAAGAATATGTACATAAAGAAAAGGCCTCACTGTATGCGAGAAGGTAAGAAGAAATTATCAAATTTGAACTCTTTAAGTCCTCCCAATAAGTAGGAGAAATTGTTAAAATTATGATTGAAGTCAGGCCGACATCTCAAATTGGCTAATAATTTTCATGTGCTAGCAAAAATGCTAACACTTTTGCATTTTATTAAAATGCATATTGCAAATGAAAAAACAATCACAATCGTAACAATTGAATGCATCTACTCCATAGTAACTACTGAATTGCAAATCACAGCCATAGAAATGATAAAATCTACACAAAATATACAATGAGATAAAAAGAAAATGAATTTACGAATATTTCTTTACATTGAAAAAGGGTGTAGCAAAAGAAGATTACTTAAGATAGTAGTAGAAAATTACAATTTTAGAATTCCCTACCACTCTAGAAAGCATTGAAAAAAGAACAGAGCCAAACTTTGGAATGTTTTTGCATTGGGAATGCAAATGTATAGGAAGGCATGCTAAGTACTGATGACAAAAAAGCTTAGCTTGAAGTGAAACTATGAAAATTACACAAAATCATCAAAATGTAATGTTCAACACGTTACAATTCACTATTAAAAATTAACAAAAACACACATAAAAAGACTTGGTAAAAAGTTTATTTTTAGAAAGAGATTTCAATAACCAAAGGCTATTGTTGACACAGAAACTTCAGAAGACCCTTCCCCTCAGGCTATAGCTTCAACTATAGCCATTACTGTCCTTCCTTGAATGCCTCTCGCTTTGCTCCTCATCCTACCCCTACCTGCAGAATTTTATGCTTAAAACATACATTCAGACAAAGCTACTAAAGAAAAATATTTGCCTAATTCATATATAAATTTTATCCAAAAAAAAAGAAATCTAAATGAAGGGATCTTTTAGCTATTATAACAAAAATTATATTATAATTCACACCTCCTCTACCTCTGGGGTTCAAGCTACCATACGTGTAGAAGTTCGCGTTTCCATCATTATCGAGGCTGGTGTTTCCAGCATAGATGAGTGTGAGATATGGGTCTTCTAGTAGCGGTTCCTCGGAGTAGAGTGAGGTTCCAGCATACTCGCTGCCATAAGTGAGCATTGTGATGGCTGGGAAGTCACGGTCGAGGGTGCTAGCAACGATGGTCATGATTTAGGGCATGGGATTTAAGGCGATGTCAACTCTGTGTTCAGAGTTTCTGGGCGAGCAAGTGACAAAGACGTGGCAATGGACTGCAATGGTGAAGGCATCGATGACAATGTTGTTGGTGTAATAATACTGCTACGGGTTGTCGCCAAGCAAGAGCGAAAGCATGTCAATGTTGTTGGACAGAGTGGCATCCATGGCTGCAAGGATGTCAAAGCTAAATTAGCCATAGTCCCACTAGACCTTGTAGATGGTGATCTGTGCAAGCTAGGCCATGCCACAGGTAATGCAGTTGGCATAGCCGAGCACACTGATGTCGACCACAACACTACCGATGATTGTTGATGACGTGTGCATGTCATGGCCCTCGGTGTTAAGAGAGGATGCAGCAAGGGTCGATTGGTTTACTGCCTTATTGCTGCCTTGGTTGAAGAAGCACATGCCAATACGCTTGTTATTGCAGCTAAAGCATGGGCCACCATCGTAGGTGCCTTTCCAACACTTTGGTGGAGCTCCGAAGCTAGCATCATCGAAGCTAGTTTGATTGGGCTAGGCGGAGACACAATGGAAATGGAATTCTCATTCCCATTCCCATTCCCATTCTACATTTGGTTGCATTTGGCTTTTTTATGTGTATAGGGAGAATACGAAAAACTATGGCTCTTTGGTTCACATTCTGCGCAACAGGAATACGAAAAAGTGTGGCTCTTTGTTCATGTTTTTTCCCATTTCGTGGAATCTTACGTAGGTAGTGATGTGGAGGGTGACAAAATGCACTCCCCTCCCCCTATCGCATGAGATGAGTTGGCCTCTCGGCCAAAATTACACCTATAAGTCTTTCACCATCGCTTTTAAAATTGCAAAGTAAGATGTTCCATAGTGACTTCTGTTGGCAAGCTTGTTATCAAATTAATCTTTGTATGGACAAGCTTGTTATCAAATTAATCTTTGTATGGACAGTAGCTGCGTGATTTTTTTCCCTAGAATAAACATTTAGAAACTCATGAATGCAGAGCTATGAAATCCAATGAAGATAATTTGAAAGTCCTTTAAAGGATCTGCATTTTCAATATGTTGCTGCCAAGTGCCAACGCTAAAGGCACATATTCAGATTTCCATGCTGCAGTGACAAAATGGAAATTCGAACATCTGATCACTGTAATCAAGGGTTATTCAATAATTCTTGTTACCGTAAATGACCCTGTTTGATTAAGCGTACAATAATATATATTTAAGAATATATTTGAGGTATTTATCGGAAGATGTTTAATTATTTATAATTGTTATTAGAAGTATTATTTATTTTTGATACTTCAATAGTGCTCATTCAATTTGTAAAATCTATCTTTATTTTTTATAATAATATAATATCTGTTTAATAAATCATATAAGTCTTCTAACATAATACAGCTTCATTTCATTTCAATTTTTATTAATATTGAGACATAAAATACATGTTAGCCCAGGTTGCTCCAGGACTTGCCTCAAGTAAAAATTTGATGTTTGCAATTAAGGGTTGCAAGTAGAAAAGAGGTATACATATCAATGTCCAGAAATGTAATCCATATGCCACTTGTAACTTTTTCTTTGCTGTAGAACATTTATAAAATGCTTTGTCATTCAAATTTATAATCTAAATTTTAGACATAGCTTAAAAATCAGAATATCCAACAAATTTATCCATAATTCGAGTACTCGGAAAGATAACCAATGCAGCGTAGAATAATTCATACTCTAATATTTTTCTTCGTCGCATCGCATCCTACTGCATCAGGCTAAACAGAGAACGGTAAAAAATTTACCATACAAAACAGTTAACAGGTCTGTCCGTGTTTTTCTTGTTTTTCCTTATCTATTTCCTGCTGTACAACAAATACAAACATGGATGTTGCTAGGAGGAGCAGCACTAGACAGGGTCGCTCCTCCACTGGGAGGGAACCGCCTCAAATTCCAGAGGTGCAGAGAAGTGTTTGCAAAAGTGGAAGCAGGACGCGACACCCATCTTGTTCTTCTTGTCGCCGGGCAAGAAGCTGAGCCACACGCGCACATGAACCCGGAAGCGCAGAATCCTGCCCAGCCACTGCCGGCGCTCATTGTTGATGACCCACATGAACACATGGTCGCACACTCCGGGCCCGAAGGAGACGCCGCCGTCGCCATCAAGAGGCGAATTCGGGGCGCGCTGCGGGTCTCTGAACGGCCACCGCGGACTGCACGACGACGAGACGCCGCCCGTGGTTTTAAGCGAAGCAACGCGGGCGCCCGAATACGGATGTCTCAGACTCAGACTGAGGACGCCATTACCGCCGTGGCCCTCGCGCTGCTCCACTCGCCACGGTGCGATGGTGTCTCTGAAAGTCCACGACAGAGACGCCCCCAGCGAAACCACGCCGTGGTTTCCGGCGTTGCCCTGCACATTCCCGGCCCTCACGCGGTCCGCGGCCACATTGGCGGTGGAGGCGGACAGTGTGAGGCCCTCTTTATCGGCCCCGAATGCCGGATCCGGCACTATGCGCAGCTCCAGGCAGGACGGAATCAAGCGCTGCCCCTGCGCCGGCGCTTTCTTCACGAACGTGCATCTCACGTTCTGCGCTTTCACTGACACTTCCATGGAAGATCCGGAGTCCACGAACGTGGTCTTGTGCAGAAGCGTGACCGTCACCCGCATATCGCTGCAGAGCAGAGCCTCTTGCAGGATTCGGTTTCTGTGGTTGCAAGAGCAACGGTTCAGCTCCGCGGCGTTACAGCAGGGACGAACCGCGTACGCTTCCATGCTCATGGCCCGGATTTCCTGGCTGATGTGGACCCTGCCCAGACTCGGCTTCACTGACACCTTCGACAATGCTGCCATTTTTGCGAGCTTCTCCACTTCCGCGACTTGCAGATTCGGTTTCCGGGGTTTAGCTTTATAGCTCTGCTGTTTAGGCGCGTCTGCCGCTCCCGGTACGCGATGGCTCTGTGGGAAAACGGATAATCTGATGAGTGAGCGGCACGCAATGGCTCTGTGGAAAAACGGATAACCTGATGACTTTTGGTGGTGGGATTGGACGGTGTAACTTTACTGAAATCAGTATCAACATCTTCGAAATTTGGAGAAGACATGGCTTAACCAGATTATGGGAACTGTTGTCGAATGAAGCACGGAAGTTTGATTAGTTCGTGGCTATTTCATACCGTCCAAACAATTAATACGCGGAATTATTAATGTATTGCAGAGGAATGGTGTCGGATCCCAAAAAGAGAAGTATTGCAGAGGAAGAAGGAGTGGTGTTACGTGTGATGAAAGACAGTCACAGTGTCTCTTCATTGCATACTTTTCTAAGTCATCGATTAGTGGTTGGGTCAAAAACTTTGTCAACCTGAGTTGTGTTGTGTTGGCATGATTATTTTTAGAAAAAAATAATAAATTTAAGTATATTTTTAAGACTTTTAAATATAACTACTTGTCAACCTGAGTTGTGTTGTGTTGGCACGATTATTTTTAGAAAAAAATCAATAAATTTAAGTATATTTTGAAGACTTTTAAATATAACTGGGCCGACTTGCAGATTTATCATGAAACATATTTAAGTCAACTGCGTGTCTATTCCTCTATAAGACAACATTTATGCATTGCGTCCAATGGTCCATACATCATCCCGTTCGGGCGACAATATTTGTGTTAAAGTTATGAGCAGAACACACTGAAATGGACGACATTATCTAAACTTTTTTCAATGATCAGTACGTAATACGAAAATGGAGTTGACAGTCCTAAGGCAATACCGCGTGCCCAGATGAACGACATTATTTAAACAGACCACGCTGAAATGAACGATCTTATCTGAACTTTTTTCAATGTTCAGTACATAATCAGAAAATGGAGTTGAGATCCTTAAGATAATACCACATGCATGTTTGGTTTGAGCTGACAAAAGCTTTGGTACTCATCGATTCAAGGAGATGCCATCTTTGCGGACTTGACCCTCTGAATGCCAAGTCAGGTTAACGGGGTTTGCCACGTTCCGTTTAACGGTAGGCGCTGTCTGTCATTCTTGCAAAACAGTTGTGGAAGATCAGCGCAGGCTAACGCCATTTCTAACTTACAAACTGCATCTTGTTCCGTGGCTGTTTTCTCTACTCTGTTTTATAACAATAAACATTACGCAACCTCTCTGTAATCATTCTGTCAAACCTCCACGACCTCTCTGTAATCACTCTGTCAAACCTCCACGTAGCTTCACTAACTTCCTCGATACTCGCCACAATGGCGTGCTGACGTTCATGTCATTACACAAATTTTCTAACTTTATTTTTTAAAAAAAGTGGTCAAAGACTTCGGAGACTCCAAAATAAGTCATGGTGTTCAACCATTTCAAGAGGTCGCGGAACTGTACCAAAACCAAATCATACGTATAGACATGCCCACCAAGAGTTTGAATTAGAACTAGCTTAGATAGATATATATATATATCTTGGTCAATTGGCCCACATGATTTTAACCAAGTTCAACTAGTAGACAAGGTAGACAAGGTAATAAGATAACTAAAAACAAAATAACTTATCCCTCTATTTCTCTACCACTTACCCAATTTAGATACACCTTCTCGATCAAGTTTATTCTATTCGTAGAGGAAAAAAGTTCTTTGTAGCACCTATTCCAATACTCAAACTGGAATGAATGGTTGCTGCGTTAATGTTAAATGCAACAACTCTTATGGGTGTCATGACAAATAAGCATTATGTTTTTCATGGTAGTATTTCATGAAAGCATTATAAAGCATGTCTATGAGAAATGACTTTCCCATACCAGTTGTTCCCTAAATAATCATTTGTAAAGGGGAAACAACATCCATTGACTGTGAAAACATCATGTGCCCTACAATTTTATTGTAGCATTTCTTTTGCTTTGCACCTAACCTTTTCAGAATCATAGGCACTGTAGTCACAATCAATGACAATCATAAACCGAGATGATTTATTATTAGCAATAAAGCTTGTACGAACTTTGCAACATCCTTTCTCAGATATTGTAACATCTAGTCATGCATCCTATCAACATCTTGTAGGCCAAGCATCTCCAATTTTGTTCTCTAAAAATGGCCTATTGATAAGAGATGATGATTCAAGATTTCAAAATTATATTCCTCATGATCCTACACCTAGGGAGTTACATCTACAAATTGTCTTTCTTCCTCCAAAGCTCGTTGAAATTTTTCTTCAGTATTAATCTTTGATACTACATACAAATGTTGAACAGATAACCACTTCATGTCAATCTCATCATCATTAAAACCAAGATCTCACTTCACATCTCTAAATGGATAATGCAACATAGCCCAATAGTATTCAATCTATTTTGGTTCCCCTTGCTTCAGTGGGATGAGAAACTTGCGATAATATTTGACAATAGCATCTAGCTTCGGGTGACACGAATTCCAATTTGGGTTGTTCTTATTTTTCATGTTGCAATTGTACTCCCTAAAAGCCTGCAGTAATGATACACTCGTCATCAGAAGTAGATGTTTCTGATACATATTAATAAGAGTTGTGTAGTTTTCAACTTCATTAGTTTTATCTGAATTAATTTGAACTTTTTTATACACCTCTCGAGAAACATTGAGTGTGCGGAAAACACAACTGCAATTTACCAAAGGAAGCTCATACAACATGTGATAGACCTCCATAGCACTAATGTCTCTATCTATAGTAACATCCATCATGAGCCTTCTGTAGATTGATAAAGCATCTTATGAAGATCCCTTGACATTGAAATTTGTAGCAACATGTCATACAAAGATTGTGATTTCTTCTTTGATTTAGCTACATATTTCACAATATATTTTATGACAACATATTGTGACATGGCTGACTAAAAATCTGTATTTGCCCTCCATGTTTGAAGCATCATTTTGTTATGAGCATTAAGCCTCGAATTATTTCTTTGAGGAACATAAGTAATCTCATTATCATTTTCCAAATCTCTCTGAAGAGTGAATTCTAAAGATAACAACCAAGGAACATTGTACATAGAATTGAAATATAAGAAAGTTGAATATCTATATAATTTTTATTCCAAGATAAATTAAAGTATACCTGCTAATAAAAATGAATGCAATGGTGAGGAAATAGTGAGGAAATAACAATTCAATTAGAATGTGGTACCTACAAACTTCTCTACCATTACATTTTTGTAAGCATGCACTGGGTTTGCAGATAGTATGTCTTTGAACAACATTAAACAAATAAGCATAATCAATTTTCAAATCCATATATTGTAGTTGTTCAGTAGTAACTCACATGGATGATGCAACATATTTACACATAAAGCCTAAGTGGGAAGACAAATTCAAAGATATAACAATGGAGAAATTAATATTTGCATATTTTAAGAAATATTAGCAAAAACTTTGTGTAAAGAACATAAAAGATAAATGAGAACTTACATTATTTGGATGTTCATTAGTTGTAAATCTTGGATTCTATGCATTTGTAATTAAATCAAAAAATTCCTTTGCCCTACGCATGATGTCAGAATCATTATGGTTGAGTTCATCTACCTTTAGAGCACCTTGTATCCACAAAAAACCATGTAGATGTAGAGATGTGCGATGCTGCCACTTAGATTGTGTCCAATAGTCAACAACATGAAATTCAATTATCAAAACTATTTTAAGAAAAGCAATGTGATGATGATGCATGAACTCTACAACTATATGTGAATTTTCTATGATATTACTCTGCCTCCAACATTTGAGTTCTAATGAGTTCTCAGGTGGATCCCCTTCCATTAGATTATGCAACTTAGGCCAATAGAGATTTGTTGCACTTAAAGTAAAAAAAATAGTAGGTGTTCCCAATTGATTTACCATGTTAGTTAGCTATGCTTTACATTTTCTCTAATAAGATGGTGTACCATGAATGGAGGTACCATATTGTATCAAATTATCAACAATGACATGTGATGGAGCATTATGTAATTGTTCCTGTAGTTCCTCAACAATTATGGATGCATTAATAATATATTTTTTTAAAAATCCAGAGGTAGATTCCATTGCCCATCTCCTTCTAATGACATTATAGATATAATAACTAAAAATAAATTATACATTGTTACTTCAATGTTTAAAAAAACACTAAGAATAATTAAAATAACAAACAAATGGAGAAATAATATTTATCTAAAACACTTATGGCATACAAATCTACCATCTTTGTAACAAATAAGATGTTTTGCATATTCATGCAATTTGACATCTTTAGTTCTTTGTTTAAGAAAATCACATTTTCCTTCAGGAAAAAGACTTGCAAATGCTGTTGTAAATAACCTCATCATGTTAAACTCATTAATAGGAGAATCAGACATGGAAGGCCACTAAGCAACATCTAAATCCTACAACTATGGATTATGCATCTATTCTCTTATTCAATCAATTTTCTTTCTTACAATTCCAGGATGTTGTGTAATTGATGATGTATGACTGATAATGTTTTCTTCATCTATTTAAAGCAAAGGACCTTCAAATTTTCTCCATCCTTTTCTGACAATGAAATATAAGGAATGCTATGGAAGATGTTAACATCACTGATATCAACAACATCGTCTAATGCATGCATATCGATATCAACGTTGTGATAGTATGGATCATTTGCCTTCTTAAAAATCAAGGCTTCATAAAATCGTCTCTTGTTAATAAAAAAATTATACTCAATGTCCATTTGATTTTCTCTTCTCAATATTAAGAAAGGGATATGTTTAATTCTAAGAGAGAGTCTCTTAGAAATCTGTGTGACATCTTGAGAAAAGCTAATTATGTGATCTTTGTACTTGAATTGTCCACCAATTGCATGTGTAATATACAATATGGAACTAATTTTTGCAATTGAAATTTCTTAAACTCAATTGAATAGGCTAGGATAAGTGGTTGGATTCCTAGATCCATGCTATTTTCAATAGAAAATTGTTTGATCTCACAACCAAAATTGTCAAGAATATGTTGTTTCTTTTCATTAATGCACCTATTGCATGTGGGTCATCTACTTCTAGTTGAATTCAATAATATGCCAAGAAACATTTCATTGCATATATTACAAGAATGTGCATTTGTAAAACTTCTAATTTTAATATTAAAATTCTATATTACATGAGCAATTTTTGTAGATGTCTTTTCCGAGTTTGGAAAAGACTAAATAGGTTTTAAAGAAGGCATTTCCATTGTTGGTATATTGGCAACATCTATAGCTTCATGCATTCGGTGAAATGAATTATCCTCATGTTGACATTGCCTTGTTTAGTGCTCACTCTCGCTATACTATGTATGTTCTTGATCTTGTTGCAATTGTTCTTCTTCTATGTATGTGATTTCTAGCACGAATGTTGCTTGAATAATAGGAATAGATGCATTTCCAATGTCCTGAAAAATGTTAGGAAATGTGAATAAAATATTAAACAACAATATATACTAACATGAATATGTGTAGATAATAATAACTTGCATTTCTTGTTGATTATCTGTATTATTATTGTCAATAATGTGGGTCATTAGCGAGGATGAATTCGTAGGTGTTGAAAGAGGATTCAAAGTTGACAAAGCCTAAAAAAATATTTGCAGTGTAATTATGTAAATAACATGATAAGATTTATGTATATTAAATATTTTTTTTGATATATTAAAAAATGCATAAATAAATTTGTTATCATACTTCTAAATCTCATAGAATCTATTATCATTCTTGCTCGCATTGTTTTGCTTCTCGTAGTTGAAATCATCTTCTCTCCTTTACACTCATCGATTCTGGAGTTCTCCTTTACACGCCCACACCCACTACCACGACCTCCATGAATCACATTATCTATTGCAATAGATGGTTGTTGTAGTTGATCTTAAAGAGAGTGTTCTATGCCTTCCCTATTGGGACTAATAGTAGCAGGATTCATGTTTCTGAAAATGCATAAATTCAAATATTCCACCTCATGATCCTTAACCATGATGCTTAAGTATAATATATTCCAATAAAAGTTAGATTTATTTTTCTACCTAGTCAAATCATTTAATGTTTGTTGTCACATATATATACCATGGTTGTTATTGAGAATTTGAGTTTTAAAAGATTTTAGTGGTTACTATGAACTTTGGATAATATTCCTATTTTTAGTATGGTATGAAAGCATAATTTAAGGTTCATAGACTCATTGCCAACCCTAGACACCTTAATGGTAGCTATTATGCTTTTAGCATATTCTTCCAATTTTATAAAACCTAGTCAACATAATAATGTATATTAATTATAGCCATAAGGTTCAAATAAAAGTAATGATGTCCAAAATTGTGCAACCATATTATTATATTTTATTAACCAATGGTGAATAGTATTATACCTAAAAAAATTAATGAAATAGACCCATAGGAACATTGCAACTTGACCATTTTGCCATTTTTTGATACTTTATCCTAGAAAATACAAATTCAAGTGAAATTGGTAATATTAGAGGAAAAAGTCATTATAGCATTGTAATAGGCTCACATAGTGTATATATATATTTACTATTTTTTCTTTATAATTACAATGAAATGTGAAATACATTATAATCATCAACCTTAATTCAAAGAATAATAAAAAGAATTCACCATCTATAAACACTAAATAATGGTAAGCAATGGAATATGGCATCCTTTTTCCCAAAAATGTTTTGCTTTAACTTTTTTTTTTCAAAGCTTCTTTTGGAATTAAGGAGTCTTGCCAGTTATATCAAACCCTTTCTTAATGGATAACCATTTGGAAATAAGAATTGGAACAATTGACAATGACAATTTTGATTGAATCTACAAAATTCTTCATGGTACTTTAAAACTATGATTTTTTGTTTTCATTCCTTGGACTAGGTTAAGGTATAATTATAATTGTTGTTAAAAATCCACTTGAATTGAAATATTTGAAAAAGACACAATGAGATTTGAACGCTTTTTTATCCAAACAAACACGGAAAATTTAATTTCTTAATGGAAAAAATAGTGAGTTTGAACATCCCTTTTTTTTTCAAACAAACATGGAAAATTCAAGTGCTTAATGGTAAAAATAGTTTGGTCATGTAATATACATTAATTTGGATTCAAATGAAATATGATGGGAAGAATTAGGGAAAAGCAACAATAAAGATGATGCAAAGTAGGGTACAATTGTTGTTGCATGTTCAATTATGCTATGTAATTATCATGATCACTGTTCATCAAGATGGTAGACAAAATTTCTCAAGAATTCAAGATGCAACCAAAATAAATAGAAAAATAAGGTAAAAATTTCAATGATAAACTTTTGTAAAAAGTATAAGGTAGGCATACATTAGAGTTGTAAGTGTCTTTTGGATGTTGGTAAAATAGTTAGGAAGTAGGAGATTGGTAGTATGACGTTGTGTCCTTCATTTTGTAGTCATCATTACTGTTGCTATCACTAGTTTTCGTGGTGTTACCTTTCCCATCATGCTTGACTAGGATAGTGGCCGTAATTGAAGGAGGTATTGTTGGGTGTTCCTTTTCACATTGTGCTTAATTAGGATACTAGCTACAATTGAAGGAGGTGTTGCATCTCTACCAAACAAAAAATTGATACATGGGAAGCTTATATGGGGTAACACTATAGATAGGTTGGAAACCAAAATAAAAATTTTCTAGGAATTCATGAATTACAATTATTAATTTAGCAGGAAATAAAAATAGAATTTTTAAAATGAAATTGAAAATTTTTGAAAGATTACTGAATGAAAAATGGTAGTTGAGTAGATACAATAAAACAAAATTAAAAATTTTCGATGGCTTTCTAAATTTTCTAAAATTTGTGATGGCTTTTTGAATGGACTAAAATTAGGAATGGAAACAAAATAAAAAATTTCCTAAAATGAAGTTAGAATTTTCCAAAGCCAAATAATGCTCATCTACCTAGCATCGATGGACATGTCGAGGTTGACCAGTAGTAGACCTCAGAGCTTCATAGTCACCTCGATGGCCATGCCAAGGCTAACCAGTAACATGTCCTAGAGCTTCACAGTCACCTCGGTGGCCTTGTTGTGTAGGCTGGCTGCTTGGATGGACAAGCCTACTATATTCCACAATAGAGAGTTCTGCTAGTCACATAGAGCTGGTACATGCACCCCGTAGTGACTGGTAGCATTGTCCTTGGTGTGCATTAGGGGTTTGAGATGTTGCAAGGCAAGTGTGGGTGGGGCACGACTAAGGTAGAGTGCTTGCCGCATTGCCAACATGTGGGGTGGCCAAGTTAATATTGCATGACCCTCGCAGCTAGCCTTCCTTTCCTACTGTTGGCCATCACCATTGTAACTATCACCACACCCTACATTGCATTGCATAAAAGCCTCACCCACTATCACTACACATACTTCCGTTACTATTGCCAGATTTGCTACACCATTGTTGTCCATTGGTGTTGATAAAAGTTGCCTTTGTGCTGCGCAACATCACTATTATTCTCCTTGTAGAAATAACCCCATGTAAAGCATATCCCAAGGAATCTCAGTGTTGCTATTGGATTCACTATGTTGCTACTATCCATTGAAGTTGATAAAAGCCACCTCTACACCATGCAATACCACTATTATTCCCCCTATAAAAATAACCCATGTAAAGCATATTCTAGGGTGTCTTGGCATTATCGCGTCACTGCCTCGTGCTCTGACATGGTGGTGTTTTCATTTCATTTGAAAATAGATAAAATAGATAATAGATATTATGATGTTGACAAACTTCACCCTTCTCTTACCCACCATTGTGCTAAATGTGTTGGCCTCTTAACCAAAACTTATTTTTCCATTGATTCATAGATAACTTCAAAGACTACACTAAGCAAATCTTAACTCTTTACATATAAATGGAAAAGTCTTTGCTATGAAATTGAAAGGGAATTTTAATTATGTTTTCATAGAAAGAGCTTGTTAAATAAACTAGATTATATATATATATATAAGGTTGTCTAGAGTATATGGCCTACAAAAATCAACTAACGTTTGGCTTCCAACTCATTAACAAAATGTCTAAACAACAATTAACCAGACATTCCTTTTCCTTTGGAGTAGATTCCAAATAAAGACCATTTATCAAAACCATACTACCAATGGCACTACACACAAAACCATCTACTCCTCCCCATCCTCCATTTCTAACTATTGCTATTAGCTAAAAATTTTTACACTATAAGTCTATTCTAAGAACTTTTCATTCATTATTCAAAAATTTTTGGCTAACAGCGGGAGTTAGAAATAGAGGATGGAGAGGAGTAGATGGTGTTGTCTGCAATGCTAATAGTATGATCTTATTAAATGTTCTTTATCCAACATCTACTTCAAAGGAAAGGAAATGTTTGGAAAGTCAAATGTTTGTTGAATTTTGTAGGCTATACGCTCACAACTACATTATATATAATATATATATGATGTGGTTCAACGTTGTCACTACCCTTGCATGAAGCCTCTCTTCTTTTCTGTTTCTCTTCATTTTTTTATCCTTCTTGTCTACTTGTCTCTCTCTTCTTTGCAATTTATTTTGTTATTTTTTTAATAGAGTTTGTATTCATGCTATCTTAGTGTTTCATCTAGAAGTTACTAGGTATAATAGTTTGTTGTAGATGTTTTTTTTTTAATTCTTACTAGCTTCTTTTTGCAATTGTTTTAGTGTTTAATCTTCTTTGTTGGAGATTTTTTAAAGTTGTTAGGTAGGAAGTGAGAATTGATATGGAATGTATAATTTTAGAAGAAGGTTAACTAGAGATATGTTAGTAGAATAGTTTTCATCTAGCAATTATTAAATATAGTAGTTTGTTGTAGATATTTTCATTTATTTTTGCTACTTTCTTTCTGGCGTTGCTTTAGTTTTGTTGGAGATTTGGAAAGTTGTTGTGTAGGAAAAGAGAATTAATGTAGGATGTACAATTTCAGAAGAAGACTAAGTAGTCATAGGTTAGTAGAGTAGTTTTAATTTTACAAAGCAGTCATTAACATTTCAAATCTACTCATTAGTGATACTCTTGTTGTTATAATAGTGCATGTAGTGTTAGTTTGTTTTTTTAATTATTATAGATAGGTTTGTAAAATAGTTATTTATGGGGTGCATACATTGTATGTTTAGAGGTATATATATGGGTATTATAAAGAGTATATGTTATAGTGTTATTTTTTAGATAGGTTATTTGTTCAATTCCTGCAGTTGTTTTTGTCTCTATGCATTTATGTTAAAATCCTTTAGTAGTTAGTATTATGTTTCTTAATTTAACTTGTCTATATGCATTTTTGTTAAAATTATTTAGTGGCTATTATTATGTTTTTTTAATGTATCTTGTTTAATGTTTGAATGTGTTTGATTGGTATGTTTTGTAGATTTTTTTTTGAGTTGTTAACGTATTAGTTATAGAACTATTTATTGAAATAATGTATAATTAGATGAATATGTTAATATGATAACTAATTTTTGAATGCTTAATTTATTTTATAAATTTTGAATAGAAAAATTACTAAAATTTATGAAATCGAGTTGTAAAATTTTGAAAATATTAATTTTGGTAGAATATTAAATTTATTATAAAAAGAATAAATGAAATGAATAATGTGAGTTTCTAAAAAGATATATAATACTTTTGGAGGAAAAGTTCATATTTTTCTAGGATATGACCTTAGGCTATCAACATAGCAAGTTCATAGGAGTTGTGAATACAAAGTCTATAGTTGTAAGATAATGTATAAATTTAGTGAATTTTTGTTATGAATATGTCATAAGTTTGTATGTGTTAAAGCTTTTGTTTGCTTCATCTTCATATTCTAATTAAAGACATTTAGCACCCATCCCCCATTATTATAATGGATATATATTATTCTATTATTTTTCTATAGGTTATTTGTTCAATTTAGTAGTTGTTAAGGTTGTAATTCTAGAAGTTTGAATGTGGAATTTTTCATTTTGATTAGTATAGAAAATTTTCATTAGGAATGATATGAGGGAATAAGGAACTGGTGCTACCCTAATTATGAAGCCTCTCTTCTTTTCTATTTCTTTTTTCTTCATCTTTCTTTATTACGTAGGAAGAGAAAATTGGTGCAAAATGTACAATTTTAGAAGAAGGCTATGTAGACATAGGTTGATAGAATGATTTTAATTTTATTTGTAGTAGTTTGTTTAGGCATTTTGGGTATTATCTTTCTATTGTTATAAGAGGTATATATTCTTTGGAATGTGAGAGGTTTGTATAGTATTTATTTAGTGGGTGCATAGATTATATGCTTAGAATTATATATGTGGATATTAGGGGGTGATGAATCATGTTTTCATATACTTCAATATTGACTACTTGATATCGAAGCCTCAACATTGGGTATTCGATGTTAGATCGCAAGACATGATGTCGGATATCCGATATCCTGGGGTATACACCAGCCTATAAATATAGCACTTGGGCTCACAATTTTGATATCAGTTTTTGTCATAGTTAGCGAAGCTCTTGCAGTTTGTTGTCTCTAGAGTTAGAATATTTTTTGAGTACCTATAGCAGGATTCTAATTGTGTATGGGTCTTTGTTGGAACACTGATATAGCTTAACATGACAGTGTGAAGGGAATAAGAACGAACCCTTTTGATAATCCTTGCAGCACTAAGAATAGATTAATGTTTCCTTTAATGCACTTTACTTTCATGCAATTACTTTAATGCATTGAAATTAAGAAATTAATTTCCAATTGTTAATGAACACAAGCATGACCACTTCGAGCATACATATAGTGCTTGGTAACCCAGTAATGCTTAATGTTTAGTAACCTAGCAGCATTATATGTGTTCAGGATGTGTCCAGAAAAGTGGGAGGGGTACTTGTGTTAGGCTAGCTAGGTAGTGAATGATTTAGATCTTGAATTACTCTACCTTTCAATCTTGTTGTAGGTGATTAAAGCTATAAAACATAAAATGAGAAAAATCATGTACCTCAGTTACACTTAAACCATATCCTTGAGCTTCACAAGTGTAATTGGGAAGACAACAAACATTCTCAATGCCCATTTCACTTCCTAGAGGAACTAGTGCATTGGAGAACTTTAGGTCTGTGGAATTCAACCAAATCGCATGTGAATGCCTTAGTGATTCGTATGGTTGGGCATAGGGATACCTCACCGCTCATTATTGGTGCCATTACTAGGGACGTCTTGGTTGTTTCGTGCATTATCTAGGATTTAGTGGAGATCATTCAAAATCATTGGAAAAAACCTTAGAGTCATATTATATTTTACAATTACTACAAGAAAACTTTAAAAGCACATTTTGTTTTTATCATCTAATTGAAAATATCTTCTTCTCATAGGAGTGCTTCTCCACCCAAGTCTGATGGAGCTCATCAACTAGTGCCTCAACAATATTGAGTGATATATGCTCATCTTGATGAGTATGTACCCAATCTCACCTTCATCCTACATTAGGATGAATAGCTACAATGGTGTGACATGAAGGGCAACATTGTGTTGCCACATGATTGATCCATTCCTACAATGCTCCAAAAAATGCTTATACAATGGGATCTCCAGGAACGTCATGCTGAGTATGTTGTGCAAGATACTAACACTAGGGATTATCATCCCACTGAGGCACAACATCTATGGGATCAACAGCTAGAACAATGCCATGAATTTGCGAAGGGAAAAGGATGTAATCATTCCCCATTCCTATTGTACCAAAAAGATGGTGGGGAATCCTTCTCTGGGAGTTCTCCATTTAGTGAAATTCCTCTCTTTAACTTTGGTGAATGAGGTAAAATTTAGAACTTATGGTCCATAATTCACGTTCCCAATTTTGGTAAGTATGGATCCAATAACAAAGAAGGATCCAATGAGGCAAGTCAAGGCAAGGATGTAGACAAGAAACAAGATCGTGATCATGGTCACAATCACCAAAGAGGTGGTAGTAGGCACTGTGATCGTGCTAGTCCTCCTTCCTCTTCACCTTTGTTATCTTCTTCTTCTTATGGATCTAACCACAACTGCAAAAGGTAAGACCATGATGGAGGTGACCAAAATGACTGACAGGATTGAAATGATTGAAGTGACCATCGAGAAAGGCAAGATCAAGGGCACAAACATTCAAGAGAGACACTTCACCATGAAAGAAGGGGTAGTAGAGGGCATCATAGGTATCATGATCATGGCCTTGATGAGCCTTTACTTGCTAGTCAAAGTATGATTAATATCACAAAGGCAGTACAAATTCCAACAAGGCATGTAAAGGACAGTTAGATCAAAAGGCTAGACATGAACAATATTCCTCAATTCGAAGGGGGATATAACTCTGATTCACAGAACCATCTCCAAGCTTTTCAAGATGCATGTGCCTTGTAGAACATAAAGAATGAGTGGAAAAAACTTATGTTGTTTCCAAGGACACTCATCAAAGAAGTAGAAAATTGGTACAGATCCTTAGAGCTAGAATCTATCAAATGATGGAGTACCATGCTTGAATTGTTCAATGAAAAATATCAAATGTATTCCAAAATGTCCAACTTAAGAAGGTAGATCCAAGGATGGAAACAAGGAACACATAAACCCTTGGATGCCACCATTGGCTAATACTATTTCTTAATGCACAAATGTCTTGACCATGGTTATTCTCAACTAGATCAACTTTGCAACATTATAGATGAGCTTTGATCAAAATCGAGGAGAACCCTTAGTGTCTATCTCCAGGGACGACTATCAAAATTAAGCACTTATTAGATACAAAGGTTAATCGAGTAGGTAGCTAAAAAGGAGGGTGAATTAAGAAAAAGAGAAAGTGTAGAAGAATATAATTGTAATCCTTCCATTCACAAGAGGGAGGTTCAATTTTGTGATAGTGAGGAAGAATTTGCACTTAATGAGGTGGTGAATAGGAAAACCTTGCCACTCCAAAAATTTTAATATGAAATTACGGCCAAGGTTGATCAATTATGGGATTCCATGGATAGTAGATTTCAAGTTATCCTAAAAATTGTTGAAGAGTCCAAAGAACAAGGTAGTGATCATGTGTGTAGGAGCATAAGGAAGTTGAATGTGCCTATCAAAAGGATAAGGACAAGAATGCTGCAATAGAATAAGTTATGAGAAGCAAATTAGATGATGATGGTGGGTGTGACATCTACCCCATAGTGTCACACTTACAGGAGTCTGGGATGTATGCTTTGAATCCATGACTAACACAAAGACAAACATCCAAAAGATTGCCTTATCCTTAAGGTAATTCTAGGTAGTTCTACCAACAACAACCATAGTACCTAAGAGGAACTCCACCATAACCATATGAGCAATATCAATAGTGGTAGCAACCACAGTTATGGGCGCTAGCACCACCAAGGTAGTAATACCCTTATAGACAACCTGATCCATATGGGTACTACATTCAGCAACCCCTATCTCCACGTGACTCCTTTAGTCACATTTCTACTTTCCAATTTGACTACCATCCTTCTGATTATTATCAAACTCATTCTCCACATGTAAGAAGGAATACCACCTTTTACCCTTATCCTTCTCCTATTCTTGCACATCTTTCTCCTCCAGCTGCACAACTACCACCTACTCCACCTATGCAGGATGAACTACCAGCTCAACTATAATAATGAAATGGTATTAGGGTTATTAACTTACAACTGGTTAGTCAACTAAGTGGTTCAGATACTCAATCAAAGAAAAGACCTTTCTTTTGACCATGCAGTCCACCTAAGCCCTCAAATACACTTATAGTTGACAACCTTATTCCTTTGTCTTCCTCTGTATCAAATTCCTTTGAGTCCCCTTCAAACCAAATGTCACCTAGGATCCATAATATTATGTTTACTTATATCATATCTAATTGGATCTATGCTAGAAAAATTTTCAAGAAATTAGCCAATCCTGGAAGTCCTTTGATTTATTTGCAAGTCATTGGGAATGAACTGTGCAAATCTCTTCTCAACTCAGGTTCTAGTATCAACCTAATCTCTCATGAGATGTATACTACATAGAAACTGTATCCTTTAATGAAGAACAATATCATATTAGAATTGGTAAACCAATCCATCACTATTCCATTAGGATTAGTAGAAGACATTGTGACCACTGTCTATGGGTGGTATTATCCTGTCGATTTCTTAGTGATTAAAGTGGAGAGGTACAAAGGGGGTTTCCCAATCATCATGGGAAGGGCATGGCTTAGCAATGTTAATGCAAGAATGGGCATTAGAGATCTTTCCCTAGAAATATCCAAAGAAAATGCATTTGGAAAGATCGAGAAGAAGTGAGTTCCATGCATCGCATATAGATACAGGATGCAATTTTTTGTAGAAACTCTAGGTCATGAAACAAAGATCTATCTTAACATGCAAGTAGTATGCACCAGAAGAAAAAATTTAAAGGTGTTTATATGTAGCTACCACAAAATAGGAGGACACACAGTGGCTAATCATTGATTCTAAGAGCAACATACTTTGCATGGAACCGACTGAGAGTTTCACATGCACATATGTCGCAAGCATGGATGAACTAGAGCAGGTTCATCACCAACACTTTGATGATGGAAATGATAATACTTATTAGGGAGAGTTGAAAATTTTTGAAAATCTTAAGCAAGAGCTCCTTGAACTAAAAATGCTACTACTAGCCATAATGGAATATTTATTTTTAAAAAATGGGAAGCTAGTCATAATTAATGCAAATCTTGCTCCAGAATAGAAAAAGATATTGTTGAATGTAGTTGAAAAATGGTCAACCACCTTTGCTTTATCATATCCTGAACTCACAGGGATTTATCCTAGGATATGCCAACATCACATCTACACTAATTTGGCCATGAAGCCAAAGAGACAGCCACAGAGGTGATTGAATCGCAAACTAAAGTAGATCGTCAAAGAGGAAATTGAACGACTCCTCAAGGCATGGTTCATTTATCCCATTGTAGATAGTAAGTGGGTTAGTCCACTCATAATTGTACCAAAGAAAAGAGGTAAGTGGTTAGTCTACATTGATTTTTGGTTGTTGAATATGGCAATAATCAAGGATCATTTTCCATTGTCATTTGTTGATAAGGTGTTAAACATAATATCTAGGCATTGCTAGTATAGTTTTCTAGATGGTTGTAGCGATTAACCAAATTCAAATTATAGTAGAGGACCATGTGAAGACAAAATTCATGAGTCCTTATGGAACTTTTGCATATTTCAAGATGCCATTTGGTCTATGAAATGCTCTTGCTACATTCTAATGCCTAGTTCTGAGCAGTTTTCAACAGCAAATCGAAAGTGGTGTGGAAGTCTTCATGAATGACTTCTACACTTATGGAGCTACATTTGAGCAAGCCCTAGACCACCTTGAGCAAGTGCTAAAATGATGTGTTGAAACCAACTTGTGGCTTAATTAGAAAATGAGTCATCTAATGGTCCAGAAAGCCATTATATTGGGGCATAGAATATCACAAGCAAGAATTGAGGCAGACCTTGAGAAAATAAGGGTCATCTAAGGAATAACTCATCAACCTAAAACTATCAAAGATGTTCGATCATTCCTTGGACATATTGGTTGCTATCGGTGATTCATAGAGAATTTTTGTAAGATCGCAACGCTATTGATGGAGTTGAAAAAGAAAGATACTTTATTTATCTAGACTGTTGAATGTGAAAAAGTATTTCAATAGCTGAAAGAGAAACTTGTAGAAACTCTAATGCTATAAGCAGTTGACTAGTCCAAACCATTTCATGTCATGATGGATGCATCAAATTATGCCTTGGGAGCTATTCTTACATAGATGGATGACAAGAAACATCCATACTACATCCATTATGCTAGCTGAAGCACAACTAAACTACACAACTATAGAAAAAGAATTGATGGTAGTAGCGTTTGCTTTAGAGAAGTTTAGGCATTATGTGCTTGGATACAAGGTGTTTGTGCACATAGATCAACAGTGCCATTCACTTCTTAATGAACAAGCCAATGGTAAGCCCCCATGTCATATGGTGGCTGGTGATCTTGCAAGAATTTGATTTTGCGATGGTAGATTGAAAGGGAACTAAGAATGTGGTTGTTGATCACTTGTCTTGGTTACAATGGAACAACAAAGAGAAAGAAAGTCTACTATTTGATATGTTTCTTGACAAACTCCTCTTTGCTAGGGCTATAAGTAAATAATTTCCCAATGAGACTAAATGGTATGATGGCATTCTCACCTATCTTTTCATCCAAGAGATGCCACAAGGGTTGGATCATCGAAAGAAATAGCAGTTTTTTCACCAAGTAAAACACTTCATGGAGATCAACGAACACCTCTACAAGGTATGTGTCAATGGCCTGGTTCGTTGATGTGTCATTGATGCTAATCAACTATGCATTCTTCAAGATGATCATGAAGGTCCTTGTAGATGACACTATGCTAGGAGACACACAACCATTAAAATCCTGATGGAAAGGTACTATTGGCCAACAATTTTTAGGGATGCTCACCATTATATCTACTCTTATGAATGATGTAAACGAGATGGTGGAATGATTACTTGAATAGAGAAACCTCAACAATGGAATAAACCACTAGAATCCTTCAATATATGGGGCATTGATTTCATGGGTCCCATCACACCCATGTCAAATGAAAAGGCATACATCATAGTTGCTATTAACTATTGTATGAAATGGGTAGAGACAACAGTTTTCATCAACTGTACATCTTATACTACTGCTTGGTTTGTAAAAAAAAATGTTGTAAATAGGTTTTGTGTGCCACATGCATTAATTTCTAATAATGGAACTCACTTTATTTGCACTACTATTTGGAGGCTCATTCAATTCTTGGGGGTTGAATTTAAACTCACAACACCCTACCACCCTCAAGCTAATGGTCAAGCTGAGGTTACCAATAGGGAAATCACAAGGATTCTAACAAGAACTATTAGCAAATATAGGAAAGACTGGAGCACAAAACTTAATAATGTCCTTGGGCCTACTGATCAAGATGGAAACTTCCTATATGCTATCCTCCCTACAAGCTTGTGTATAGAAAATTACCAATACTTCCTATTCAATTCGAGCTCCATACACTTTCAATAGATTTTGACCTCAACCTTGACTTGAGTCTAGCATAAAAAGAAAAACTAATGAATCTCAACATGCTAGAGGAAAACCGACTGGTGGCCCTATCATCTAATGAGTTGCACAAGGGCTACAAGAAAAAACATTATGACCTTAAAATCAAAAAAGTCAAATTTCAACCAGGAGATAAGGTTCTCTACTGGAACCCTACACATGTACCTCAATGAACTAAGTTTCCAACGTTGTGGGAAGGACCTTACATTATTTATGAAAATTTTATTTTTGGGGCCATGATGATCTACAAACTTGAGAGCCTAGACAAGAAACAACTGGTCAACATTTCACAACTCAAACCTTTCCATGAACATAAGCCAGCTAATACAACAAATGCCTTATTGGATGGACAACCATGCTCCATATTTCAGATCTCCTCCTTTTAACTTAGTCATGGGGGAGATGGCCACCCATGCTAACCATATAAATAGCTCCTCAATTTTTCATCTTTTTGTTTTACACATTTTTTGTTTTACTCATTCTTTATTTTACATCTTCTTATTTTCCTGTTATGAATCTTTTCTAATTTTTTTACACCATTGTTAGTAAATTTGCTATTTCTTGAATATGTTACACTTTATTTTATAGTTATTTTAATTTGGTGTGATTTTCTAACTTTTTATTAATAAGTGCTAGGTATAGTGGTAATGCATTACTTGATGGTGGTATGTACTATTTTGTTATGTGATTGTTGGTGTCTGGATTCTAGCTTTGAATTTCATTAAGAATGATTAGGACATGGTTTCTTTTTAATGCAATAGGTAGTGAGTCCACAACATCTACCCATACACAAACTCTATGATTTTTATTATTCTAGAAATGCATAGTTCTTTTTTCATTAACAAAACTTTAACAAATTTTTGACTTGGTAGTTTCCAAAATTGGAAAAGATTCAAAGGTTTGAATAGGGTGTGACTTCAAGGGGATTTATTATTCTTTGTGCCTTTCTATTTGCCTAGGTGCATGTGTGTTTTCATGAATTTCTTACTGTTCTGTGTCGACCAATAAAAGGAAGTTGAATAATTCTTTGCATGATGTGGTTCTCATCAAACAAAAAAAAGAAAAACAAAAAATAAAAAATAAAAACAAAAAATGATGGGAATTCAAAGCACACCACTTAGAAAAAATAAATGGGCTATAATATAAGCACTGGTTATGGGACTAGAAAGACATGTTACCCTTGCCTGAAGGTCCCCTCTAACTAAGGTCCTTCCTCACTTCCTACTTCTCTTCTCTTCTTTAACAAGGAATGGTGGTTATTCTACACTCTTGTGTCTTAGGGGGTTGGAATAATCTTAGAATGGTGATGCAAAGTCACTGAACAAGGTTGGTTTTAGTTTGGACTAATGATGGATCTTATTAAGTCATTTAACCATAAAATCCACAAGGGACTTCATGTGACCTTAATCAGGAACTCCATTCCTCTCTCTCTCATCCATCTATGCTTTACATGTCTCACCTCACTACCAATTTCATGTTCTTGTTTGATGTCCTANATCTCACCTCACTACCAATTTCATGTTCTTGTTTGATGTCCTAGTTTGATGTGTTGATATTCTTAGGTAGTTTCTTCTAGGTTTTTGTACTTAACCTTCCATAACCATTAATCATTCATGAAGCCCACAAACTCCTTGGTTTGAAGTTATGTAAGGGCATAAAAGGCCTATGCCTACTTTGGGGAGGATCCACTTACATATCTTTTGGTTGGGTTAGTTAAGTTCTTTATCCTTAGACACTCTCAAAATCAAATCCTTTTTTTTTTACCTCATTGATACATCCAATTATGTGCATCTTCACAATGTTTTTTAGTGAAGCCTTTTATTGTTACTATTGTGAATTCT
This sequence comes from Gnetum montanum, assembly GCA_015680685.1. NCBI lineage: Eukaryota > Viridiplantae > Streptophyta > Gnetopsida > Gnetales > Gnetaceae > Gnetum > Gnetum montanum. Next base: position 119,788 of record MNCI01013305.1, read on the forward strand.
TGTACTCTCTTCAAGCATTTCATCCTATTTGAACATTTTCCAATTTAATGGACTGCTTATCTATTTTACCCTATTTGTCAACCTTCTTGCTAGCACTCCTAAAGGAATCAATCTACCACAATCATAATCTAGTTGAGTGTAACCATCGACGAGATAAGGCATTTAATAGCTATGTGTTACACATTGAATACTAATTCATGATTTTGTTGTTATTGTAGTGGGAAGCATGGACTGGAAGCAAAGCTATCTTCACTAAGGATGATGCAGCAGTATCGCATGACAAGGATCATTCATGATCATTGGATCTTCTCTCTTGCTCTTCAACTACTAAGAGGCATTGGATGTCAGTTTCATCCAAGGTGTTCACTTCTCTTATCACGAACACCCAATTTTGTAAAGATTGTAGCTCTATACACTTGGGCACTTAGAGTTTTTTTGTTCCATTTGAGTCAATTTGTATGTCAATTAATAATTCCATACTTGTCCAATATTTTATAAAGAAACTTGTTCCTCCTCTTCTTCACTTGAGGATGAATTTTCATTTAGTCATGGGGCTATGATGGATCATGTTTTCGCATGCTTCAATATTGAGTACGCAATATTGAAGCCTTGACATCAAGTATCTGATGTCAGAGCCTAGGACACAATGTTAGATATCCAATCTCATGGGGTATATGTTGGCCTATAAATATAACATTTGGGCTCACAATTTTGATATCAGTTTTTGTCATAGTTAGCGAAGCTCTTGTAGTTTGTTGTCTCTAGAGTTAGAATATTTTCTAAGTGCCTGCAATAGGAGCCTAAGTGTGTACAGATCTTTGTTGGAACATTGATGTACCTGAGTGCAACAGTGTGATGGGAATAAAAATAAATCCTTTTAATAATCCTTGCAGCACTGAGAATAGATTAATGGTTTCTTTAATGCACTTTACTTTCATGCACTTATTTTAATGCATTTAAATTAAGCAATTATTTTCTAGTTGTTAATGAACACAAGCACAGCCACTTCAAGCATACATATAGTGCTCGGTAACCTAGAAATGCTTAATATTTGGTAATCTAGTAGCATTATATATGTTCATGATGTGTTTAGGAAAGTGAGAGGGGTACTCTACCTTTCAATCTTGTTGTAGGTGATTAAAGTTATAAAACATAAAATGAGAAAAATCATGTACCTCAATTACACTTAAACCATATCCTTGAGCTTCATAAGCATAATTGGAAAGACAAAGAATGTTTTTAATGCCCATTTCACTTTTTGTAGGAACTAGTGCACCGAAGAACTATAGGTCCACAAAATTTGACTAAATCATGTGTGAACGCCTTAGTGATTTGTATGGTTGGGTGTAGGGTTCCTCGTCGCTCATTAGGGGGTGTATAGATTATATGGTTAGGATTATATATGTGGGTTTCATTATAATAGATATATATTATAGTGTCAGTTTTACTATTTTGTATTTTTTAATAGGTTATTTCTTCAATTCAATAAAAATTTTGGGATGTGAAAGATTTATAGAATAGTTATTTAAGGGGTGTGTAGATTATATGTTTAGGAATATATGTATGGGTATTACCTTGTTTTTATGATAATAGATATATATTGTAGTGTTTTTTAAAAACAAATTAGGTGTTAAATAGTGGTAAAGATTCTTGATTTAAAAGCTAAAAGCCATGTGTTTAATTGTATTAGGTAATATTGGGTTACAAATTTGGAATTGGACTATATATCTTATATAGTCACATCTACCTATATTATAATTATTACAAAGTTCCAATTCTTGCTCTCTCTTTCTCTCTTTTTCTTTGATAGGTTATTTATTCAATTGAGGAAATTGGTTGGGGGTTGTGAGTTATATGTTGTTGTTGTAAGGATGTATGTAGTGTTAGCTTATTTTTTTTCATTATACATAGGTTTGTAAAATAGTATTTAGGAGGTAGATACATTATATGTTGAGGGATATATATATCACTTGTAAAGAATTATTATAATTGTTTATTGAAGTAGTAAATTTTTAAAAGGAAATGAATAGTAATTTTGTATTTATGGAGTACCTATATTGTCCCATGTCAAAATATTAATAATTATCAATTTGACATAGCATATGGAGAAAATTTTAAAGTGAAATGCAAAATAATTATTACATGCTAGATAATCATCAATAATTAAAAAAACTTGATATTTAACATTTTTATTATTTGAAAAGGCAAATTGTAGATTTTGATGGATAGACAATAAAAATTCAAAATAGCAAGATTTGAAATTTAAAAAAAAAATCAAACCAAGATTAAAATAGAAAAAGATGACAAAATCATGCTACTAGCATTGCACCGTAGAACAAAAATAGAAGAATCTACAAGAGCAAGGTCCAAATGCTACAAGAAGGGAAGAGAGCCATATGGAAGGTGATAGTGTATAGATTGAGGTTTGGAGAGTGGGGAGGGATAGAGGGGGGATGTGCAGGGAGGGATGGTGCTAACAAAAAAGTAGTATATGGTGGGTGGTAATTTATAAATTTAGAGGTGGGAGGAGTGGTGTTGCATGGGGTAGAAAAAAGTAGAGTTTTTAGTGGTGGGAGGGACGATAGAGGGAGGTAAAGAGGTTGCAAGGATTAGAAAAAAAGTAGAGTTGTTAAGAAGTAAGTAGGGAAGAGGGGGGAGGGGGGGCGGGATGCAGGGTTGTGGGGATGAGGAGGGAGCAGAGAGGAGGGAGGGGTTGGGGTTTTGGGGGGGGGGAAGTAGTGGTAGTGGGGGAGAAGAGAGGAGGAAGGGTTGGGGGGTAGGGGGGATGGTGGGGAGAGAAGAGGAGGAAGGGGAGAAAATTGCACGGGCTGATATAAGTAATGTTTAGTTGGTGGGGTAGGAGGGTAGGCATTGGGAAGGGGAGAAAGGAATTGTAGTGTTTAAAAATATTGTTTATAGACATTTGTAAAAGTATAAAATGTTTCATTTTTTGTGTGACATGTGTTTCATTATTTGCATGATGCATCCAAAAAGTTGAGAATAGGGCTTAAACCTTATAGCTCTCAACCAATTAATTTATAAAAAAAATTATGTTTATGTAATTTAAATAATTGTTCTCTATAATGATAAAGAATCAATATTGATACCTTTCATAGCTCATATAAAGTTTGATGTGAAATAAAACATCTATTTTTATAATATATATCATTTGAGCACAATAAATTCTATTGTATGTTATGCGGTCTTTTAGTTTAAAGTTTAAAGTTTTGTAATCCATTCTTATTCTACTTACCAATTATTATTCACATGAATATAGGAATAGTTGCATACATACATTTGCCTTCATCAAACATACCATCTCTAATTTGTTTTTGTGCTTCAAGGAGCTTCTCTCTAATAATTTTGTTAGCTTGTCTTAAATTCACTATTATATAAAAACTTTGTAATATCCTATTTTTGTAGCTATGGTTTTCCTTCCTTATTGTTGTTGCTCATATGATGTCTATTAAGATCCTATCACTATGTTTGTTAATCATATAAAACATTAAGAACTAACACATTGCATCAAATTTCATTGATAACATATTAGCTTTTAATAAATGTAGTGCATATGAAACTTGATTTTTGACTTTGAATTCAATTAACAAATATTGTGTTTAAAGATTTTTTTTAAAATAAAAACATGAATCCTTAGACCTTAAACTATGCATGAATAGAGTACTGTATATTACAAAATTATTTAAATAGATCTTTTTGAATTTTTCAACTTCAAATATTATAATTGATTTATGTATCCTTCATTATTCATAAAGCCTTGTAACCATTTGTAATTCAAGTAAGTTCCTCGTAAATAGATCAATTAGACAAAGTGGTTTTAGAATTCCTTTTATAGAATATTTCTTAATTCAAAACTAAGTGTTGCCTATTGGAATTGAACCTATGACCTAGGGTTTCAATGTCATAGCTCTTACAACTAAGTTAATAATTCGTTATTATTTATATGTATATCTAAGTTAATAACTCATTTTTATGTATATTTATATGTGTGTGTATGATTTCAAGTTTATTTATTTAACACAAATTATAAGATTTCTAGTTGATTCTATAAATTAACACTTGTTTTCTCAACATTCACTTTCATTTCTATATTTCAAAGAAAAAAAAAATCCAATTAGTACAACATTGTTTTTAACTGAGTTTCTTAATTTACAACCAATGCTACATCTTAAATATTAAAAGTTATATCTATGGTTGGTATTTTTTAACAACATAGATTTGAAGTATAACAATGTTGGTGAAATGGGATAAACTTGCTCTACTTTTAAATTATTATAAAACTAATAAGAGACTAATTTTTTATCTTATCAATTTGAATATTAATTTTTTATATAATTTCTAACTATATTAAGTAAACTAGGATTATCTTAAATTTTGATAGGGCTTCTAGATAATTCTTCTCTTATATCTAAATTAAAAATGCTTTAGTAAAAGTAATAGAACATATAAATGTCTTTTTCTATTTTTCCTTTACTTGTTTCATATAATATCTTAAGAGTAACCAAAATGTTTATAGCAAAATATTTTCTTCTAAATACTATCTATGAGAGAATACACGTATATTAATTTTATTTATCCAAGATCCTATTTTTTCTTTAGAATAGTACCTAGTAATTTTGCAGAAAAATCCATATCAGTTTATCAATATGGAATTTTGTGTAAGTATGCATGGCTAGCATACATACATCATCATGTATAGTGTAGCTTTGAGTTTGTGAAAATTTCTAAGAGTATTTCTACAAAAATATAATATAAATTTGGAAAAAGTATTTTATATTATTTAAACAAGTGTGCTTGCATTTCATTCCTACCTATGAGTAGGCTGAGGCCTAATGGTAGGCAAGGGTAGGATCCAAGGATACATAAACATAATTGAGATCATCATGATGGTCACCAAATATGTCATAGGATGGATCACATATGGATAAGCGGTGAGGTACCCCTATGCCTAACAATACAAATCATGAAGTGTTCACGTGCAATCCAGTCGAATTTCGTAAACTCTATAGTTTCTACTACACTAGTCTTCTAGGAAGTAAACATTACCCTAATGGTCATTCGTTGTCTTCCCAATTACACTTGTGATGCACATGGCATAGTTAAGAGTAATGTAGGCATATGATTTTTGTTGTTTTGTGTTTTATGTTCTTTGGTGCTTAAAGTAGAGAGATGAAGTAATTTAACAACTAACTTAGTTAACTAACTAACTAATCTCTAACTAGTCTTAACATAAGCATCTGATCCCACTTTTCGTACATGTCCTAAATACATGTATCCACTACTAGGTTATCAAGTGCTATGCTACTAGGTGCACCAAGCAATAATGCTATTGGGATTACCAAGTGAATACATGTTTATGCTTGAAGTGATTGTACTTATGTGTTTAATATATTTAGCTTAATTAATTAACTAATCACTTGAAGTATAATTTAGCTTAATTAATAGCATAATTTATGAGAATAATAAATGCATAAATAAATCATTAATCTATTCTAAGTGCTACAATGTTTGATCAAAAGGCTCATCTTTATTGTCATATACACTAGTGTGGTTCAAGTACAATAGTGCTTGAATAAAGATCTGTACACTTTTTGACTCTTACTGAGGGAACTCAGAGAAATATTCTATCTTTCAAATGGACAAACTACAAGAGCTTTGCTACTACTATGACTTGAATGCTTATAAAAATGGCTGTGAGCTCGTATTTATAGTTTTTGCTAAAGGATTGCATTGACAGGGCATCATAGTCGTAGCAAATGCTATGTTGATGGTGCAACACCACGTAAATGGGGCCCTGTCAATGAGGTTGTGTCAATAGGGACATATCGACATGACACTTTTATGCTCATCATACCCCCATGATTGAATAAAAACTCATCCTTTAGTTCCTTTACAAAATTGGGAAGGTATGGGATTATTGACTAACTCTTAACACAACAAATTGACATAACAAAATTGAGTGCCCACATGTACAAATCAACACATTATAAAAATTATGGTGTTCATGATTCAAAATTAAATACCATGACATGACTACACAAAATTGGACAACACATCCTCTGATGGCATGAAGGTGGTAGAGAAGATCAAATAGTTTGAGGTGGTGGTGGCTCTTGAAGTTTTGAAGGACCTTCATTAGCTTCAAATACATGCGGTAGCTAAGGCATTTTTGGTTGTCCTACTACAGTTGCAATCTTTAGTGGAAGGTGAAAGGCATCTAGTAATGCCTTCATCTTCTCCTCCCTACTCTAGGGATCATTCATAGTCCACACAACATTACTAATGTGGGCTAGAATGGGGACATCCCATAGACAGGGCATTACTGGGAACATCTCCTTCATGTTAACAAACCAGGTAACAAATTATTTGCATTTGATATCAAACACCTTGACTACATTTTGTAGCTCTTGGTAGTCATTCATCCTCTTGGGTAGGTTCTTGATAGTTGATCGTTGATCAGTTAATTGTGCCTTGAGAACTTTGAGTTTAGCGTTTACCACCACAAGCTTTTACTTTGTGTCTTTGTGATGCTTGAACTTTACCTTGTACAAAAAGTATGAGTTGGCCACCTATTTCTTGAGTTCTAACTATGGTTGTCTAGTAGTCAACATGGCTAGATTTGCATATTAGAGATTGACAAGCTCCATGTATTTCATCATCTTCTCAATTTGCAACTCCTTCATGTGGATTTCCACTTTGTTGTAGGTATCTATACCATCAACAATGGGTTGACATAGTTCTTTTCCTTACTGGAGTTGTTGGAGGGTTTCATTCGCTTTTTCCTTCACCAACTGGATGTGTTTTTCATTTACTTCCTTTTGTAGATCAAGCTATTCTCTGCAATTCTCCTTGACTCTCTCAAGTTTGAGAGCCTTTGATTTCCATGTGGCTACCTCGATTATAGTTTTTTGGTGAAGGGCGTGGACCTCCCCCATGGAGAGGTTTCTATTTTCCACTACTAGTCTCCTTAGTTTGTGTTTGCTTTGGCTAGTTACTCCTACTATTGATGGATGAAATCAATTAATTGTTGTTTATGCTCATCAACATTTCATAGGTGATGGTTCTCTATGGTCGATTATATGTTCTCCTGGTGAGTCTAATCTAAGGCCTTCTAAATCTTGTGTTATATGGCCTCTACCAAGGATTGGTAGAACACCACCATCTTTGCTACATCCTCAACCCCTTTTAGTTTAGCACTAAGCTATTTCATAGCTTCATTTCTTGTCAATGTTGTGTTGAGGAATGTAGGGTCAACAATCTAGGCTTTTAACTTAGCAACTTCATTAGCAAAGCATTCATTTAGCTCCTTTGCTATTTCAAGTTGCCCCTCTAAGATGATGATGTTCTTGCCTCTTACCTTAAGCAACTTTGATTGGGTTGTAGTAATATTATTTAAAAGGTCAAAGACATTTGGAAGTGGTTGCCTAGTTTTCACTAGCCAGTCTAGTAGTTCTTCATGCTACACTATATTTATTATACTACTTGTGGTTCCTATAGACATCTACACATCCTTGAGTGTAGTGACATTTGGTACTAATGCTATAGGTGCATTGAGCATTTTGACAATATGATTAGCAACCACTTCTACTGAAGTCTCCTACCCTTGGTGCTACATCATCAATGTTGTTGCCCCCTCACTCTCCTCCAAGCACACCAAGAAGATTGTAGCATTTTCAAAGATTTCTAGGAGTGATTGTTGTTCTGCAAGAGATACTGTGACCTCTTTGGCATTTGGATTTGACATCATGGGCAACTATGTTCTTTAGGCTAAGAAAATAGATCCACCTCTACCCATCAAGCTGATTGTTTAGGCAACCTCATTTAGGTGACTCATTGCTGGTCTATATATGGATGGCTTCCCACCACTTATGCCTGCTTGTTGCTCTTGTTTACTCAAGAGCCATTCTTAGTATTCACACAATCATTGGGTAGTTGTAGCAATGTCTAGCATAGTTGTTTGAGTGGCAAGTGAAGGTGGTGGTTGCTACTTCTCTTCTTGGATAGTCATTGCAAGTGCCTTATCTTTCATCATTTTTCCTATTTGGTGGCCCAAACATGCTTGATAACATCATTGGTATAACAAAATATTCCTCCACTTTGATAGAATTTTCTAATGAGGCATGGGAAGGGGAGTGCCTTCCTTCCATGTTCATTTTCTTTAAACTGCTTCTCTATCTCTAGATAGATTAGCTATGGAAGGTTGACCTAGAGTCTACCACTTAGAGCAATGCATGCTGGGGTGGAGAAGATAGTGATTTTTCTTAGGCTCACCATGGGATTGAGGTGGAAGGCCGCAATCTTATAGTGGATCCTCTCTACCAGTGTGAGTACACCAAACCTTATGGTTGATGCAATAGCATTACTACACCCATTCTTTCTTGATGCTAGGATATGCCTGCATTGGGATCTCAGCAAGACTTGCCCTTTTTTTTTGACAACCCAAGCACTTGTTCAATGGCTTGCACCAAGTAGGACACTAAGATGTCCTTAATTTTGACTGTTGAACTAGCTTGCTTGTTGATTCAAAATAGGATTTTCTCTCCAATGTACCACTCCTTAGTGGAAGTGATGATTGGCCACATGGAAGAGACCTTTAGCTAGTCCTACACTTCTTTTGGTGCTTACTTCAGGATATGGCCAAAGTTTAACTCTTGGAGCACTATTCTCTAGACCTCTCACAATCTAATCTGATTCAGGCAAGCTTCTGTTAAGGTCACCTTGAGATTTTCTTGTCGTGCTAATGCATCATCCTGATGAGAGTATTCTATTGCTATTTCTAGTTCTAGAATTTTGTTGAATAGATTCCACTTTGTTCTCTTCCCTAAGAGGACCTATAGCGTGGGTTGTAAGAAGTTCTTTCTAGGCTTATTCTTGGCCCCTCCCCTATCTAGGTTGTTTCTCCCTTAGTTGAGATGGTCCTAATTTTTGCGTGTGCTTTTCTTTTGGTACCATCTATGGTCACAAGGCATCTATGGATTAGTAGATATAATGTGTAACTTTAAGGATTTAAATACCTTCTCTCGTTAGTTAGTTACACTTTGGCTAAGGTTAGACCATGTCAGATTAATTATTTTACTAATTATTTGTTGTAAATGTCACCAAAGATTGTTGGAAAGGTTTAACTCTTGTAATTTGATGTTTAACAATTGATTTCTTAGTTAAACCTTTGTGGGAGTTAGAAAAATGGCAAAAAAAATTTCATAAAAAATGGCACATTTGTGCCCCCACAATGAAGAGCTTACCTCTAGTAGCTTTAGGGTTGAAGAACAGAGTGATTTGGATAAATGGCTAGGAAGTTATGGGATTTGGAAGGTTCTATGCTTTGAAAATTTAAAAGGCTCCCTTGGCTTTTGTGAGAAAATGTAAAAATCTCCAAGTGTGGTCGTGCATATATATAGAATTTTTCCTTTATGTCAATAGGGCCTCATATATGGGGCCTTGTATATGGGTTTGCTCTGCTGACGGGGCCTCATATACGAAGCTGGTAGGAAAAAATTTCAAATTTGAATATCTGAAAAAATATAAGAAAATTTTCAATGAATTTAGAGTCCATGGAATCCTAGAAAGCCCAAGAATATGATAAAATCATTGAAGAGGGTGTTTGGAAGCTTAAAAATTAAAAATTTCAATGGAGAATGTGTTTAATGAACAAAATATATAAAGGAGCACATGGTGTGATGCAGAAGATGGATGTATGAAAGATTTTGATTAGAATAATGTTTAAGGATAAGGTACTGAATGAACCCAACCAAGAGATATGCAAGTGGATCCTTCCCATAGTAGGTACATGCCTTATTTGCCCTTGCATAACCTCAACCTAAGAAGTATGTGGGCCTCATAGGTGATTAATGTTCAANGCCTCAACCTAAGAAGTATGTGGGCCTCATAGGTGATTAATGTTCAATGGAAGTTAAAGATCGAAACTTGAAAGATTCTACCTAAGAATTCAAGTGCGTCAAACCAAGAAATAGAATCAAGAACATGGACTTTGGTAGTAAGGTGAGTTATGGTCAACATAGATGGATGATGAAGAAGGTGGAATGGAATTTGAAACTAAATTAATAAGAAGTCCCTTATGGACTTGTGTTTAAAATGACTTGAGAAGATCCATCCTTAGTCCAAACAAACATAAACCTCTTTTAGTGACTTCACATCGCCACTCCAAGACTAATCCACCTCCTTGAGACACAAGAGTGCTCCCACAAAACATCCATCATTCCATAAATAGAGAGAAAGAGAAATATGAAGTGAGAGAGGACCTTGGTTAGAGAGGATCTTTAGGCATGGGTAACATGTCTTTCTAGTCCCATAACTAGTGCTTGTAGCTTGTTTATTTGTCTAAGGGATGTGCTTTGAATTTCCATCATGTTTTTTATTTTTTATTTTTGTTTTTTTTTCTCTTTTTTCTCTTTTTGGATGGAAACCACACCATGCAAAGAATTTATTTAACTTCCTGTTATTGGTTGAAATGTAGAAGAGTACAAAGAGTATTGAGTTCCCTTGAAGTCACACCTTGTGCAAACCTTTGAAGCTTTCTTAATTTTGGAAACTACTAAGGTCACAAATTGATTAATGGTGTATTTAATGAAAGGGACCTTAAACTTCCAAAATAAGAAAAACCATAGAGTTTGTGAATGGGTGGATGTCATGGACTCACTACCTGTTCATGAAAAAAAAAACCATAACTGAGCCATCAGTATAAAAATTTAAAAATAGAAACCAGACATTAGTAAACAAAACATAAAGCACAAACCACCATTAGTAATAACTACAACACCATTATGTCCTATTTTCACAAAGCATGTTTATTAGCAAAAGTTTAAAAATCACAAAATAAAATATATAAGAAACTATAAAATATTCAAGAAAGATGTAAACGTACTAACAATGGTATAAAACAAAAGACGGTGTAAAAATAGGAAAAATTTGAAAACCAAAAGTTGTAAAATAAATAACTTGTTAGCATAATGTCTAATGGTGTAAAAAATAATAGAAAAACTAAGGGGCCATACGGATAATTAGCATAGATGACCATCTCCCCCATGATTAAGTTGAAAGGAGGAGATCTAAAAAATTAAGCGTGGTTGTCCATCCATTGAGGTATTCGTTGCATTGTCTTACTTGGGCTCATGGAAAAGTTTTACTTGTTAGATGTTGACAAACTACTTTTTATTTGGGCTCTTAGGTTTGTATATGATCATGACCCAAGAAGGAAATTTTTTGTTAGTTATATAAGGTTCCTTTCACAATGTTTGAAACTTTGTTTTTTGGGGTACATGTATGGGGTTCTAGTAGAGAACCTTATCTCTTGGTTGAAATTTTACTTTCTAAATTCTCAGGGAATGTCATTGTTTGTTGAATATCTTATGCATTTCATTCAAAAATAGGATCACTAATCGGTTTTCATCTAGCACATTGAGGTAGATTAGTCTTTTTTTTTGTGTTAGACTTAGGTCAAGGTTTAGTTCACAAGTTGTTGAGAGTGTATGGAGCTCTAATTGAATCAAGAGCATTGGAAGTTTCTTGTACACTAACTCATAGGGAGAGTAGCCAATAGGGAGTTTCCATGTTGAGTAGTAGGCCCAAAAAACATCATTGAGTTTTACGCTCTAGTCTCTTCTATATTTGCTAATAGTTCTTGTTAGAATCTTTGTGATCTCCTAATTAGTTACCTCTACTTAACTATTGGCCTAGAAGTGATAGGGTGTTGTTAATTTATGTTCAACCCCCAAGCATTGTATCAATTTTTAAAAAGTGACACCTGTAAAATGGGTTCCATTGTCAAAAATCAATGCACATGCCATCCTAAATCTGTTTACAACATTTTGTTGTACAAATTGAGTAGCAGTGCATGATGTATAGTCAATGAAAACTACTTCTTTTGCCCATTTGATGTAGTAGTTGACTGCTACAATGATGTACACCTTTTCATTGAACATGGATATGATGGAACCCATGAAGTTAATGTTCCATATGTCAAAGGGCTCTAGTTGTTGAATCCACTGCTAAGGACCCTCCATTCATGTGGTGATCCCACCATCTCTTTGATAGAATTCACAAGATCAGACAAATTGGTGGGCATTCCTGAAGATTGTAGGCCAATAGTATCCTACCATCAAGATTTTTATGGCCATGCATCTCCATGCATAGTGGCCTTTGCAAGGGTCTTTGTGAGCATCCTAGAGAATGCATAGTTGATCCACATCAGGGACACACCAACAAACTATACCATTGATGCTTACCTTATAAAGATGTTTATTGATTTCCATGAAGTACTTTGCCCGATGAATAAGCTGTTGTTTCTTCCTAAAGTCTAGATATTGTGGCATCTCCTAAGTCATAAGGTAAGTAAGGATTCCATCATACCATTTTATTTCTATTGGTACTTGGTCATTTATTACTCTTATAAAGAGAAGTTCATTTGAAAATTGATTAGAGAGTGGGCTCTCTGTCTCTTTGTTATCCCATATTAATTGAGAGAGATGGTTAATGACCACATTCGTAGTCCCTTTCCAATCTACCATTTTGGGATTGAATTCTTACAAGATCACAAGCCACCATATGATATGGGGGCTTACTATTGGCTTATTCATTAAGAAGCAGATGACAATATGATCTGTATGCACAAATACTTTGTAGCCAAGAACATAGTGCCTAAGCTTTTCAAGAGCATATACCATTTCCATCAATTCTTTCTCAATTATGGTGTAATTCAACTAGGCACCCACAATGTTTTAGCTTGCGCAATGAATGTAATATGGATGTTTCTTATCATCTAATTGCATAAGCACAACTACTAAGGCATAATTAGATGCATTTTTCATTATATAAAATGATCTGGACTATTCTGGTGTCTATAGAACTGGAGTTTCTATAAGTTTTTTTGATAGTTGGAATGCATGTTTGCACTCCTTGGTGTAGATGAATGGAGCATCTTTTTTGTAAGATTAACTAATAGCTTTGCAATCTTAGAGAAATTCTCTATAAATCACCAATAGTAGCCAGTGTGTCCAAGGATGATCAAATGTCTTTGACTATCTTTGGTTGGTGTATGATTCCTTAGGTGATCCTTATCTTTTTTGAGTCTACCTCAATCCCTTGTGAATTCAGTGCCCTAGTACTATGCCCTCCTAGATCATTTGATGGTTTTTTTATCAATTAAGTCTAAAGTTTGTTTTAACATAACTTTTAAGGACTTAAGGTAATCCAAGGCTTGCTCAAATGTAGCCCAATAGGTAGAGAAGTCATCCATAAAGACTTCTACCCCAATATCGATCTGTTGTTGAAAAATACTAAGGACTAGGCATTGAAATGTTGTAAGGGAATTGCATAGACCAAATGACATCTTACAATATGTAAAAGTCTCCCAAGAACTTGTGAATGTTGTCTTGGCCTAATCCTCTAGTGTGATCTAGATTTGGTTATAGCCACTATAGCCATCTAAGAAGGTATAATAGCAATGCCCACAGATAGTGTCCAACACTTGGTCTACAAATGGCAATGGAAAATGATCTTTAAATGTTACCATATTTAATAGTCTAAAGTCAATGCAAACTTGCCACTTACCACCTTTCTTTGATAAAATTATTATTCGTGATGGAATAGATGAACCCTACCTTAAGGAGTTGCTCTATTTTATCATGGAAGATTTGCTTCAACTTGGGGCTTAGCCATCTTTGTGGCTAACTTCTTGGCTTCATGGCCAGGTTAGTGTAAACGTGATACTAGCATATCCTTGGATTGATTCTAGTTAGCTCAGGATATGACAAAGAAAAGGATGGTGTTCATATTTTGACCATCATCAATAGCTTGTCTTTTTGTTGGAAGCAAGATTTGCATTGATTATAACCAACTTGCCATTGTTTAAAAATGCATACTCCATGTCAATTGGTAGAGTTTTTAACTCTAAGGACTCCTACTTGAAATTATTAGGGATTTCCAACTCTCCCCAATAGATTTCATCATCTTTATCATCAGAGAGTTGGTGATGAACTTGCTTAAGTTCATCCATTCCTTTGATATAAGCACATGTCAGGCTCTCAAAGGGTTTCATACATATTATGCTACTATTAGAGTCAATTGTTGGCCACTGGGTGCCCTCTTGTTTTGTGGCTACTATGTATAGACACCTTTGGATATTAGTTTGATGTGCACACTGATTGCATGCTTTAATGTATGTACTTTTGATGGACTATATTTTCTTCACACAATTTCACCCATTATTACTATACACAATGCATGGAAGATGCTTCTTCTCTAGTTGTCCAAATTTATTCTCCTTAGAGATTTCAAAGGAGAGGTCCTTAATGCTCATTTGTGCATCAATTGTGCTTGACCAAGCCCTTTCCATAATGATGGGGAAGTCACCATTGTATTTTTTAATCTTAATCATCCAAAAATTGGTAGGATAGGACGATTTGAAAACTATGGTCATGATGTCCTCAACTAATTCCAAAGGGACCATGATTGATTAGTATGTCAATTCCAAATGGATGTTACTCTTCTTGAGAGGCAATAGGTTCTAGGCCTTGTACATGTCATGGAAGATGAGATTGACACTAGAACCAAAATCAAGAAGAGCCTTGCATGGCTCATGTGCAATGATCTATAAGTAAATAAGAGGACTTCCTGGGTTAGATCATTTCATGGGAAGGTTTCCAGCCTTGATCCAATTGGAAATAGCATGGGTTAGCATCACAGTGTAGATTTGAGGCTGTGTTTAGTTTGAAGAGTGCTTGAATATGTTTGAAGTAGAGGATGAAGGTGCTAGAGATATAGGATGACCAACTACATTAGGTTATGAATATTTGGGAGGACTATTGTATCAAAAAAATGGTCATTTATTGGATTGAGAGTCTGAACCACTTGGCTAGAAGGTTGGTTGTAAATTTATAGCCCTTGTGGCATTTCATTACTATGGTTGTGGGGGAATTTCACCTTGCATGGATGGAGTAGGAAGTAACTAGGTTGAAGGCAAAGGGATATGTGCAAACATATGTGGAGGGTGGTATGGATATGGGTATTTTCCTCAAGTAGATGGTGAATGAGTTTGATGATACTTAGGAGGGTAATAGTGATGCTAGAATGAGGCATGGCTTATAGAGGTTCATTGAAAAATGGGTTTTTAAACATAGTATCCATATGGATCTAGTTTCTTATAAGGATACTGCTATCTTGGTGGTGACATTCCCCATGATTATGGTTGGTGCCAATGCTGGTATTGCTCGTACAATTGTGGTGGAGCTTCACTTGGATAGTAAGGTTGATGTTACTAGTGGAACTGCCTTGGATTGCCTTGAGGATAAGGTAATCATTTAGGTGCTTTTCTTCTTGCTAGTCAAGAATTTAATGCATACATCCTAGACTCTTGTAAGTGCGACACCATAGGGAAACATCCCTTAGGATGTTCATATTAACAAATGTCACATCTAACATCATCATTTAAGTATTTCTCCACAACTTCTTTGACTGTAATAGCTTTGCCATTACCTCTTTGGTAAGCACATTCGGCTTCTTTCCACCTCCTATGGTCATGATCACTATTATGCTCTTTGGATTCTTTTGCAATCTTTATAGCAGATTAAAATTTTTCATCCAAAGAGTTCCATAATTTATCAAACTTTGTTGAAATGTTAGAAATAGATTTTTGGATGGGCAAGGTTTTATTGTTTACCACCTCGTCAAGTGGTGACTCTTCCTCATCACAAAATTAGACCTCCCTTTTTCTTATGGAAGGATCCTTATTACACTCTTCTAAACTTTCCTTTTTTCATGAGTCACCTTCTTCTTTCACTACATGCTCTATTAGCCTTTGTATCTAATGAGCTCTTAGTTTAGATAGTCTCCCTTAGGCATAGACCCCAAGAGTTCTTTTGGTTTATGCTCTGAGGCCATCTATGATGTGGCAGAGTTGTTCTCTCTGAGAATAACCATGGCTAGGACATCAAAATAAGAAAGCATAGTATCTGTCCATGGCAGCATCCAAGGGTTCATGTGTTCCCTATTTCAAACCTTGGATTTACCTGCTCAAGTTGGACACTCTGGAGTACATCTAGTATTTATCATTAAATAGCTTAAGCATTGTACTCCATCCATTGATAGATTTTGGCTACAAGGACCAGTGCAAGCTTTCTGCCTCTATGTTTTGTAAGGTGTAGGCATTGTGAAAGGCTTGTAGATGGTTTTGCAGATTAGAGTTACATCCTGCCTTAAATCTTGGGATGTTGTTCATGTCTAAGCACTTGATCCAAGTATCTTTCACATGCCTAGTTGAGATCTTAACTGCCTCTATAATGTTAAGCATGCTTTGATTTGCCAACAGAGGTTCATCATCATCATTGTGTTGATGACACCAATGATGGTTTCTACTGCCCCTTTGTTCTTGGTGGGCTCTACGATCATTATTTTCTTGTTGATCACATTCATCGTGATTATTTATCTGCTTCTATTAGAATCAAAATATGAAGAGGAATGTTTGTAATAAAATGAAGAGTATGAAGAGGAAGGTGAACCACCACCATCCCTACGATGTCCACTGTGCTGACCGAAATCGTCGGTGCAAGGCTGGAACGTAACGGGCACCGAAGGGGATGCGGACGAGCACAGTTGACTCTGCCTCCGCTTGAGGGCAAGCTGGAAAGGACGAAGGCAGAGTGCCTCGAATGGTCCGCACCCGGATCAAACGAGGACTTCCCCAAGCGCCGCCGAAGCGTTATACGCTGGGTTATGCGTAAACAGAGCGTAAGCAACGGATCAGGCGTGCATGGCGTAAACAGCGTGAACAGAAGTGACTATGAAGCGGGCGTGTGAGTGCGACAGCGTAAACTGAAATATACGTAGCGTGAGCGTACAAGCGTAGCAGCGTAAACAGTGAAATGCACACAGCGTGAGCGTGCAGGCGTGACAGCGTGAGTGGTAAATGGGTGCGGAGCGTAAAATGACGTGAACAGTGGGCGAAATTAACATAAAACTGTAAGAGGAAATTGCTGTAAATGCAAACAATAAATTATGGAATTAAAATTTTGTGCACCGGTCTAACGCAGTTGTGTGGGGGACACAAGGCGGACGTAAAGCCCCGGTGAACGGAAGGAGGTGGCCAGCGGACACAGTAGGCGAGGCGCAGACTGTTTTCGGCACACAGCGTGCAACATGGAGCGTGCGGCGTGCAGGGTGCGGCGCGCAGCGTGCAGCGTGGGAGTAGAGGGTTTCAGCAGCGTAATTGCTCTGCGTCCTGCTGGTCAATTTTTTTCCGGGGGGCGTAAACATGGAACGACGGGTTATTTATAGGGGTAGGGTTACCGGGAATATCGGACTGAACGACACGTGGCGTATAGACCGGGCGTTACAAATTAGAAACTCAGGATACGCTGGGCGTACACATTACAAGCTGGCGTATACGCTGGAAGCACACGCCGGGCGTAAACATTACATGCTGGCGTGTACGCTGGGGCGTACACGCTGGGCGTATACGCCGGGCGTAAACATCGGGCGTAGACGCCGACAGATGTCCACTTGCTTCAATCCTTGCTCTCTGGCGTAACCTTTATGTTGCCCTTGAAAACCCTGTCGTCGAGCGTCCCTGCCGTACGCTGGGCGCGAACGCTGGGCGTGAACGCTGGGCGTG
>MNCI01013305.1:137559-178204 GCA_015680685.1 Gnetum montanum
GTCATGATGCTTGCCTGAGTCCTTATCTTGACTACCACTTTTTCTTGAACTTGGTTTGTTAATAGTAGATCGTAGGTTTAGGGTCACATCCTCATCATTAATAATTGGGGGTGGAGAATCTTCATGTTGAGAATCCCTAGAGGAAGGATCCTCATTGTCAATTTGGTTTAATAGGAACAAGTGATTGATGAAGTGTTTCCCCTTTGCAAACTCATGGTGCTTCTCTTAGTGTCGATTTCTTCTACATTTTGTTTTAGTGGGATGATAGTCCCAAGTGTCATAACCATGCACAATGTATTCCTCTTGAATATCTGGGATGCCCAACCTCTTAAGAGTTTGAAACAAAATCCCAAGCACAAATCAATCGAGGGGCACCCCTCATGTCTCGCCACCATAGTTGTTCATCCTGATGTAGGATGAAGGTGAGGTTAGGTACATACTCATCTAGATGAGTATATACCACTTTACACTCCTGTGGGACTAGTGGTCTAACATCTTTCTATCTATGAAAAGAAGACATGTTATAAACAAATAAAATATCAGTGTGCTTTTGTAGTTATATAATTTGAGAATGATGTCGATGTTGGGGTTCATCTAATGATACTAATAATATTCACTAATCCTAGATAGCAAATGTTTCAACAAATAGAGTCCTTGACAATGGCACCAATGATGAGCAATGAGGTACCCTTATGCCTAGCCATACGAATCACAAAGCGTTCATGCATGATCTAGTCAAATTTTGCAAACTCTATAGTTTCTAGTACACTAGTCTTCTAAGAAGTGAACCTTGTCCTAATGATCATTTGTTTTCTTCCCAATTACACTTTTGATGCACATGGTATGGTTAAGTGTAATTGAGGCATATGCTTTTTATTGTTTTTTGTTTTTTGTTCTTTGGTGCTTAAAGTAGAGAGATGAAGTAATTTAACAAATAATTTAGTTTAAGTAACTAACTAATTTCTAAGTAGTCCTAACATGAGCATCTAGTCCCACTTTCTATACACATCCTAAACCCACGTATCCACTACTAACTAGTCCTAACATGAGCATTACGCTACTAGGTGCAGCAAGCAATAACGATGCTGGGATTGGCAAGAGAATATGTGTTTATGCTTGAAGTGGGCATACTTATGTGTTGAATATATTTAGGTTAGTTAATTAACTAATTACTTGAGGTCTAATTTAGCTTAATTAACAACATAATTAATGAAAATAATAAATTTATAAATAAATCATTAATCTATTCTAAGTGCTACAAGGTTTAATTAAAAGGCTCATCTTTGTTTCCATACACATTGTTGTGGTTTAGGTACAACAGTGCTCAAATAAAGATCTGTACACTTTTTAACTCCTACTGCAGGCACTCAGAGAAATAGTCTATCTTTCAAATGGACAAATTGCAAGAGCTTTGCGACTACTATGACTTAAATGCCTATAAACGAGGCTGTGAGCTTGTATTTATAGTTTTTGCTATAGGACTACATTGATAGGGCCTTGTAAACATAGCAAACCCTATGTCAATGCGACCCCATCAATGGGGCAACACTATGTAAATGAGATCCCATCAACGAGACTGCATCAACAAGGGCCCATCAACGTGACACTTTGATGCTCATCATATATATACTTATGAATTGATATTAATGTATGATTTTCCATAATTTTGCAAGTTCAAATTACTACTAGTTCTTGCTATTTAGAATAAAGGTTTAGATACCAATAAAAAAACCACAAGTTTAGCTCTTGTTTGGAAATATTAGAGAGTCTATTTCATTTTTACAAGATAATTTGTCATAAGTTGTGTTGACTTTTTGGTATATCAAAACCTTAGAGAAAATGAAGGATGAAAAATGTATGTGTGATGATAGTCTTATAGGACCAATGAAAGAGTTGAATCAACAAAGGACTTCAATTAGAAAGACAAGACTTCAAGAACAAGAGCTAAAATGATGAAATGAAGACTGAAGAGAACAAAATAAAAATGTGGATTGGAAATGTAGTCTATGAGTCAAACGAAGATTTTATGAGGAGTGCCAAGATGTTGAAATAATAAAAGAATGCTTCAAATCAAAGTGTCCAAAGCAGAGTAGATGTCTAACCTTGAGAATAGATGTCTATAGATAGACATCTCATTATAAATGTCTACATTTCTAGGTAGACATCTCTCTTACATTCAAGCTAGTCAAAGATAGATGTCTCATCCTTGAAATAGACACCTATACTAGTCATTTAGTAGTCATTGCATAAATTCTGGGGAGTTTTTAGAAACTTCAAGAGTATAAGACTAAGTGAAATTCTTGGGATTTGAGCAAGCATTGTTCATTGAAAGATCCTTCATTGACTAGTCTTAGAGAATTTTTCTTTGTTCTTCATTGTATCATCATTTTTTTATATTGATTGTAAGGAGCTTCAAGTACAATGGATCTATAAATCAAGTTACACTCCTTCCTTGTTCTTTTTCTTTCTTTCTTGTAACCCTAAAGGGTTGACATGCTTCTTACAAGAAGGCATCTATGTTGAGCTTATTGAAACCTTGTGGGGTTGAGTGATTTTAAAGAAAAAATAAACTCTTGAGTATAGTTCACATTTGTAAAGGTTATGGAATCCTTTAAACCACATTTGAGCTTATTGGGGCCTTATGGGGTTGAGTGATTTTGTAGCAACAAAATACTTCAGAGTGAAGCTCACATTTATAAAGGTTATGGGATCTTTTTAACCATATTTTGAGCTTGTTGAAACCTTGTGTGGTTTAGCAGTCATAAAACACTCTAGAGTGTAGCTCAAATCTTGTAAAGGATGTGGTGCCCTTCAAACCACATTTTGAAGAAACAAAGTCCAAAGGTTTACATAGATTCTACCCTCCAAGTATGAATGTACTCAAGTTGGGGAATCACATAAAATTTTTCTTTGATTTTGGTGGCTACAACAATTTTAATTATTGAAAATTTTCATCCCTTCTTCTAAGTTCTTAATCCACAAGTTGAATAATAAGAAGAAATAAAGGATTTGGTACTTGCAATTTGAGATCCAACTATTGCATAATTTGAAATGCTATGCTTATATTTTTTTAGCCTAATTTGATAGGGTGAGACAACCAAATTTTGAGCAAAAGTTGAAATAAGGGAATAAGAAATCATAGAGCTTGCAAATCACTCTCCATTATTTCAATTTGTCATATAAATAGCATGGAGAAGCCTCATCCTCCAATATGCAATGAGGATTTTAAGCTGGAATGTGAGAGGGATTTCTAACCTCTCTCATCAAATTACCATCAAGTATTGGTAATTAAATTAATATTGAAATTATTTTTTTGTAAGAAACAAAAGTAAATGAAATGTAAAGTATTATCTTGATTTACAAGTAGTTTCTAGATTGTGGATTTTTCTTTTCTCAAGTTGTGAATCAATTTGGTTTCTTATGAATTGTTTAGAGAAAAGAGATTCAAGAAACCTTTCTTTGAGCTACCTTTAATTTAATTATAGTGAGAATTCTAGGAGAGTTGTAATGTCCTCCTTCCTACCCTTAGGACAAAGAGCATTATGTGAGGTAAAACGTATAACAAAGGTTGATCATGGTAGAGTAATGAAATTATTTCATTCTAACACAAAAAAAGGAAGTATGGTTAATCCATAACCAAGAGGAAGAAGAGATTAAAAGACAAGATCATGAAAAAATATTATCTCTTTTAGTATCAAGGTGAATATATTAAGGATCATAGAACTTAGAAGGAGGGGATGAATAAGTTCCCCAAATCAAAATTTATAGTCACAAAAACCACAACCAAATTTAATGTGGTTCCCAAACTTGGGTAGTCCACACTCGATGGGTAGATCACTTACACACCTTTGGAATTTTTTTCTCTAAAATGTGGTTTAAAAGGTACCATACCTTGTACAGCTCTAATCTTTGCTATGGAGTGATTCAATGCCATGAATCTACTCAAACCCACAAGGTTTCGAAGATCCCAAACCTTTACAACTTGAGCTTTGCTCTAGAATGTTATGGTGCTACACTAACACTCAATCCTATAGGATCCTGACAAGCTCAAGGATGATGCCTTCTCGCAAGAAGCACATCAACCCCATAGGCAAAAAAAGAGAGAAAAGAATTACAAGGAAAAGATGCAACTAACTTGCTGGTCCTTGCACTTTGAGGCACAACACAATAGATATCTTACAATAGTACAAAAGATAGTACAATGAGGCATAAAAATACAATAGAAAAATATGCACAATGATTACTTGATGTTGACACTTTCTTACAAATCACAATTCACATTTCTTAAGAGAATGAAGTCTTGTTATAGCCTAGATGTTTCCAAAATCACCTAGAAATTCATGCAATGGCTATCTAACAGTCACTAGAGATGAATTCTTTGGGATTGAAATGTCTTTCTACATCAAACTTCCATTAGGGAGAGACATCTTCTTCGAGATTAAAATGTATTTCTACATCAGACTTCCACTAGGGAGAGACATCTTCTTCACAAGGAAGATATCTTTGAGAAGACATCTTCTTAACAAGGAAGATGTCTACTGTTTCTAAGAGATGTCTTCTTCTGAGAAACCTTCAACTTAGCCAAGACATATTCATCATTAGGGAGACATCTTTTCTTAATAGTATTCATCTCCTGTTTCTTCAAGACGTCTTCACTAATCCTTTTTTTTCTTTAGCAGAGACATCTACTCCTATTAAGAGATGTATTTACTTAATGAAAGATGTCTACTGATTCTTGGAGACATCTTCTCTACAATTAATTCTTCAATGCTAAGGTTTCCTTTTGAACATTGGAGTTGAGCTTTGAAGTCTTTGTTCCTTATCCATGTTCTTTGAACTTTCGCATGCTTCCTTTAGACCTTGTAGATGTCCTTATTCTTTAAGCTCTCCTCTTGTCTTAATCCATGTTCTTGTCCTATAAATATAGCAACCACACAAATATCTGTGCTCTTTATTTTCCTTAAGGTTTTGACATACCAAAAGGTAAACAATCTTTCCCTTTTTGGTGATGTTTGAAACTTAAGAAAATGGGTTAGTAATATCTAGAAAGCATCAAATCACAACCACATTTTCCTCCTTTTTGGACATCATCAAAAAGAAGTGGAAAAAAAGTTGTAAAAAACATAGGAAATATATTATATGGACTAGAGTATGATAGCCAATTAAGAAAAAGTACTCAAGTAGTATCCAATGTTCTCCTCCTTGTGAAAAAAAAATGATAAAGCTTAAGGCAAGTAAAACATGCAAATTCAACTTTTAAGACAAAACATGACAACTAATCATGCTCAATATATCAAGGAATCAAACACAACCACACAACATTTTGCCGAAACACATAATTCACAAATTGATAATCATGTTGAGAGTAGCATATATATATGTATATACTTATTCCTTACCATTTCTTACCAAAGGAGATCATGAGCACTTAGCATTGTGAGTATTTCTCAACTCATAATTGTAATAAGGGCCACAAGTATTGAAATGATACATTCAGATGAATATGCTCTTCCTTTCTTACTTTTTTTTTATAAAGGCACTATAGATTGGAATCTTGTAATTATGATATCATGTCTTTGAGAGAATCACTAAAGACTCCCCCTATACTAATGCTCCCACTGCATGCATGCTTGTATTTCTTCCTTGGATCATAATGCATCTATCGTAGAGAGATTTGTATCCTCCCTTAAGCCTTTTAGGATCTTCATGCTGCAAAGAAATTCTAAGATCAAGTGTGGAGACTAATGTCTCCCATTAGTGAGCAACAAAGATGAAAATATTTTTAATGAATATTGCAACCAATTTCTTCAAATAAAATTTGCAAGGAATCCCTTTTGAAATGATTCCTTTGTTAGAAGATATACGAATTTCATCAAAGGTACTAATTCAAATTCTTCAATTATCATACAGGAAACATCTTCCAAAAGAAATTTAACTATATGATTTCAAAACAAACCCATATATCAATGCAAAAAGATTTTCAATTTATGAAATTTATGCAAGGATTTTAAACCACTTGAAACTAATATATTAAATGATGATTTTTCAATCAAAACTCTTAAAAGATTACAAGTACCACAAACTTTCATTCAAAATACTATTAATTACATCACTTAAAAAATAGCATAATCAAATATTCTAACACTACCAAATATCTTCTCTTGTAAGTGCTTATCTTAACATTTGTAGATTACTAAAGCTAACATCCCATAGCTTGAAATAAAGTAAGCACACATCCAAACAATTTAGTCTTTCTTAACATTAACATGATATTTAACAAGCAAGGAAATAGAAACTTACCTTGACTTACCTCACTTGCAATTGAGAATTAAGGTGCCTAGAGTGCTAGAGAATGAGATTCCTCTTTTGAGGTTTCTCTTTTTGCATAGACTTCTTTAATTTTCAAGGCTTGGCTCCCTTTCACAAATTGGCTATATAGCGTCTTCTCATTCTTAGGTTCCTCCCTCTTGATTCTCCAAACTTTTCAAACTTCCTCATTCTTTTCAGTTGTCCAATCTTTCTTGACTCCTCTTTGACTTGTTTACCTATCCTTTTTACCCTGCAAAAAATCCTTCCTATGCACATTCAGTTAAGGTCAAGGAATCCTATGATATGACCAAGTGTTCATGTAATAATATTTTAAATTGTACTCCCATTTTTTATGCCCAAATCTATGACAATAATAACATCTAATCTTCCTATTATAGCAAAAGTGATTACAACGATCAAACCTTTATGGTGTGTTTGATTGGTTTAGAGCTATTTTTGATTGGGATGTAGTGCCTCTTGTCACTTCAATCTTTGGAGAGTCCATTTATTGGAATGGAGTTTGTACAAATTCCTCTTCTTGGGATCAACATCCTAGTCCACTTTTATCTTATAGACTTCTTCCTTATCCAAGAACCATCTAAAGGGATTCTTTTTCCTTAACTAGCCTTTCAGTCATAAGTTTGGCATATGTAATTTCTTCCTTAGCTTGCTCATAAGATAAGGTTAGATTTTCATTCTCAGCCCTTAGGTCTAAGATTTCTCTTATAATATTAGAAATTTTTGTATTTAATAGAGAAATTTCTTGAACCTTTTTTTAACTACTTTGTATAAAGATTTTGAAAAATAAAAGTTCATTACATAATAAATCAAACCTCTCATCCTCATTAAGTTCATCATCTAAGGTGTTAGCATCATAATCAGTGAGAGCCATATAGATGAGATGTGAATTCTTCACATCATTCTTTTTCTCTTCATCATCCCAATTACTGTAGAAGTTGGTCTTTTTCATTTCTTCATTACTTCTACCCTTTTTCCTCAACTTGCGATTATTATGATATTAAGAGGCCATATGACCTCTTTCTCCATATATCCAAAATTCTATAGAAGAAAGATCAAAATTAGAATATAAAATATTTTTACCACTTTCTCTACCTTTGTATTGATTGGATCAATTTTCTTCTGTGAAATTTCTTAGACATTCATCTTTTCACTTTTGGTTTTTGGGCTTCTCTAAAGACTTCTTACTCATTTGCCTAATCAAATTGGTTAGCTTTTAAATCTTAGCCTTAAGGTTTAAGTTTTTTTCTTGAGATAAGAACATTCATCATTAAGAACTATAATTTTCATTTCCTTGATATGTAAAACGTTTTTCCTTTCAATACATAAGCTTTGAAAACAAATAACTTCATGGTAAAACATCCCATACTATTTTTCAAGGAAATATCATTATTTTCTCTTTCCTTGTCTTTCATATTGTTATAAGTTTTATCAACCTTATAGATAGAGTCTCTATTTTTGAATGTAAAGAAGGAAAGGAGAGACTTACCTTTATAGCAGATGTGATATAGGAATTGAATAAAACAATTGATGAAGCATATTAGTCTCTTTATCTAGATGTGTCTAATGTTGATAGTTCCTTTCATGTTCACTCCTAGAGATTGATGTAGAGCACAAGAGTACCAAGCTCTGATACCACATGAGAATCATAAAACTTAAAAGTGGGGGATGAATAAGTTTCCCAAATTGAAATTTATAGTCACAAAAATCACAACCAAATTTAACTTGGTTCTCCAGCTTGGGTAGTCTACACTTAGAGGATAGATCACTTGGACACCTTTGAACTTTATTTCTTTGAAATGTGGTTTGAAGGGTATCACACTCTATATAGCTCTAAGCTCCATTATAGAATGATTCGACACCACAAATCCACTCAACCTTGCAAGGTTTCAACAAGCTTAGAATGTGGTTTCCAAGATCCCACAACCTTTACAACTTAAGCTCCAATTTGGAGTGCTGTGGTGCTACACCACCACTCAATCCTACAAGATTCCTACAAGCTCAAGGGTGATTCATTCTTGCAAGAAGCACATCAACCCCATAGGGAAACAAAAGAGAAGTAAGAATTACAAGGAAAGGATGCAACTAACTTGTTGGTCCTTGCACTTTGAGGTAAAGCACAATAGATCTCTTACAATAAGAAAAGGTAGTACAATGAGGCACAAAAATATAATAGAATAATATGCATAATGATTGCTTGATGTTGACACTTACTTTCATCCCCCAATTCACATTCCCAAAGAGAATGAAGCCTTCTTATAGCTTGGATGTTTCTAAAATCATCTCAGAATTTGTGCAATGGTTATATAATGGTCAATGAAGACATCTTCTTTGAGATTAAGACATCCTTTTACATCAGAATTCCATTTGGGAGAGAAATCTTCTTCATAAGAAAGACATATTTAAGGAGACATCTTCATGAAGATGTCTTCTTGAGGAAGACATCTACTATTTCTAAGAGATGTCTTCTTCTGAGAAATCTTCAACTTGGCCAAGACATCTTCATCATTAGGGAGACATTGTTTCTTGATAGTAGATATCTGTTGTTTCTTCAAGATTTATTTAGTAATCCTTTTGTTCTTTGGCCAAGATGTTTACTTTTGTTAGGAGACATTGTTACTTAATGGAAGACGTCTACTAATTCTTGGAGACATCTTCTCTATAATTAATTCTTCAATGCTAAGGCTTTCTTTTGAACACTAGAGTTGAGCTTTGAAGTCTTAATTCCTTGTCTCTGTTCTTTGAAATCCTGCATGCTTCCTTGAGACCTTGTAGATGTCCTTATTCTTTTAGCTCTCCTTTTTTCTTAATCCAAGTTCTTGCCCTATAAACATAGCAACCATACAAACATCCTTGTTTTCCATTTTCCTTAAGGTTTTGACATACCAAAAGATTAACATACACACACACACACACACACACACACACACACAAGTAATTTAAATTATAAGCATCCACTAAAAGAACTCTTACATTAATGACATTCTAAATTCCATAATTATCTCATCCAAAACATCTTACATAAATGAACATGATAAGTTCTCATTCATAATCCATACAAGTCTACTATAAAAATCTAGGCATGTAAATCAAATAAATATACCTCTACTTATGAAATAGTAATTATAATTCCAAATTACATATAATTTCATAATGTGTTATGAACATCGTCAAGGTACCACATGTACTCCATGCTCTTCTTGGACTAAAGTATCTATACAGAAAAAAAATATCAGCTATTGTTGAGTGAGTAACATTGGCACCATCTTTCAGCCAAATCAGGGACAAGTCTCATGAGGGCTAGGTAGGGCATGACAATCTACAAAATAATTAATGCAAAGCATATCCAAACATAGAACCACTACAACATGTCAAAATCTAATTCCATAGAATTATTAATGTAAAGCATATCTAAAAACAAAAGCATCATAAACATCTAATATCATCCATCAATAGGGATCCAAGAATCCACAAACATGCCATAAACCCAATGTTAAAAAATCATTCAACAAGTATGGGATCAATTCATTTGACCATTGTACTAGTCCGAAACCAACATCCATCCACTCCACCCATCAACCGAGCAAACAAGAAGGCTAGCATGCACCACACTCAATGTCAATGCATGTTAAGTTGTATGAATACTTTCAAATTTTCAAATCAAAATTTTTAGCAAAATATCAAATTACCATGTGCATGGATTTATTATTAGTCTCAATGAATCAAGATGGTTCATGTGGATCCCCACCAAGATTTGAACCAAGGTGGTCCTTATGGATCCCCACCACAGTTCCCAAGCATACGAATGCTAGAGGTGTCTTTGTGGACACACACCTCTAGAATTTTGGAGGCATCAAACAAGACCTATGAGTTATGGATCACCCTCTCCTATTGGATGGGCCTTGTAATGAGAGACACACTAGTGTAGTGATAATGGGGATCAATAAAAAAATCATCTTTAGGGAGCCTCATCTCCAACTAGCCACACACTTAGTGCTAGCTCCATAGTCCAAACACACATTAAACAATCAAACCATGGCATCATCCAGTGATCTCACAATCATAAAAAGATGATAAACCAACATTAATGATGGAGGACTCAACATCATTTTTACAAAAGCCAAAAAAAGGACCATCAATCCAACATGTCATCCAAAATCCCAAAATCTAACATGTTTTGCAACAATTCAAAGATCAACAATTTTGCATGCCCCACCAAATTCAATGATCCAAGAGTCCAACAAAATTCAATTTAATAGATCTAAATCCTCCAAGATTTCAACACCTAATCACAAAGACCAAACTCAACAAAATACAAGTCCCAAATGTTCAAAGTTTTATAATCAATTAAAAATCAAATCCCTTCAACAATTTTCAATGGATAATATCTAACAAAAACTTCAAAGAGATATAGCAATGCCAAGGATCAAAATGATATACATCACATAACAACTTAACTAGAATTCAACATCTCAAGCAAGATAATAGGCAAACTGAATAGCCATAATAAAACTCCCATATATCACACATGCCTATGAATTTCCTCTTAATTAATGATTCAAAAAAAGCTAAATCCATAATTAGTTACTATAAAAATATTTAAACAATTACATATTCATAACAATAAATATCAATCCAACATTACAAGTAATCAGAAATAAAGATAAATTAATGACTAATAGTAAATCACTAATAACTACATCAAAATAGAACCTTTTTCACTTATTCTACTTATGTTGAGAATTTCAAAGAATAAGTATCATAAAAATTTCAAGAGAAAATTTGCTACAAATAAGAAGTTATTAATTGATGAATCTCTATATTCTATTTATACATAATTTCAAACAGCCCTAAAAGATGGACTTATAACTCTTATTATATAGAATTATGTTCAGTGATTCCACATGTAGCTAGCTTTTATTAGAAATATTTCTAATATATCAAAGATTTAGAACTAGATCTATAACCAATACTGAGATATAACCTTAACTCTAAACCCTACTAAAATTACTGCGATTTTGGATATCATTAAAAGAATAACCTCCAATGCCTCATCTACCATGAATTTCTATTTGAGTCCTTAGGAAAGTTGTAGATAATTTTACAAGGAATCTAGAAATATGTAGATGATAAAGAATATCTTGTCTAGCTCTGATGTCAAATATTTAATATCAGATCCTTGATATTGGATACTTGATATCAAGGGCCTAGAGGCAATGTAGGATATCTGATGTTGCAAGATGTGTGCTGGCCTATAAATATGATGCTTAGGGACAAAGTTTGGGGGTAATATTAGTCATAGCATAGCAAAGCTCTTGTAGTTTTTGTTCCCTAGAGTTATAATATTTTCCCAAGTGCTTGTAGTAGGAATCATTAAGTGTACAGATCCTTATTTGAGCATTGTTATACCTTAGCATGGTAGTGTGTGTGACAATAAATATGAGCTTTCTAATAAACCTTGCAACACTTTGGCTAGATTAACTATTTTATTTATGAATTTAATGTTTCATGAAATTTCCTTTAATTTTTTTAAGTAATTAATCTAACTAAGGAATTAAGCTAGTTAGGTTAGATTGCAATTAATTAAGCACATAAGTATGACTGCTTCAAACATGCGAATGATGCTTGGTAATCCCAATAACACTTAACATTTTATAACCTAGCAATGTTATACATGTTTAAGATGTGTATAGAAAGTGGGACTAGACACTTATGTTAGGATTAGTTAGACCTTGGTTAGTTAGATTAAATTAGCAATTAAATTACTTCATTCCTTTCATCCTTTATTTTAAGCACCCAAAAACAAAAACATAAAAATAATAAAAATCATACACCTCAATTACACTTAAATATACCTTTGCATATCACAAGTGTAATTCGAAAGACAATGAATGACTGTTAAGGCAAGTTCACTTCCTAGAGGCTAGTCTACTAGAAGACAAAGGGTCCATAGAATTTGACCAAATCATGCATCAACGATTAGTGATTTGTATGATTGAGTGTAAGGGTATTCACCGTTTATCATTGGTGTTACTGCCAGGGATTCTTTCTATTTGAAATGTGTGCTATCTAGGCATAATGAAAATCATTAACATTGTTGGATGAATCCTAAGGTCAAAATCATCATAATAATAAATATAATAATTTAAGCACATTAATATCTTATTCTAATTGCAAAATTTCTTTTTCTTAGAGGCATGATGATACTAAACTACCAGTGCCTCAAGAATGCAGGGTGGTATATACTCATCTAGATGAGTATGTGCCTGACTTCACCTTCATCCTACATCATGATGAACAATTATGGTGGTGAGATATGAAAGGTAACATTGTAATGCCTCCCGATTGATCTATGCCTGAGATGCTGCTTCAAACTCTTAAGAGGTTGGGCATCCAGGATCTTCATGTAGAGTGTGTTATGCATAACCATAACTACTAGGACTACCATCCCATTAAAACATAATGTAGGAGAGATCGACACTAGGAGAAGCACCATGAGGTTGTGAAGGGGAAACAATTCACCAATCCATTATTTTTGCTCAACTAAAATGATAATGAGGATCCTCCCTCTGGGGTTTCTCAACATGAAGATTCTCCACGCCTTGACATTAATGATGGAGGCTTGAACCTAAATTTGCAGTCCACTATCAACAATCTGAGTTCAAGAAAAAGTGGGAGTCAAGGCAAAGGCTCAGGTAAGCATAAGGATGACAAGAAAGCTAACGAATGTGGCCATTACAAGGGTAGAGGAGGTGGGAGACATCATGGTGATGACAATCCTTCTCCCTCTTCATCCTCTTCATCTACATCTTCTTCTTCCTCTTCTGGTTTTGATAGATGTCACAGAAAGAACAACCATGATGAAGGTGAACAGTAGGACAATGATAATCATAGAGACCACCATGAATGAAGGGGTAGCAGAGGACATCATAGGAGCTATTGAAATAATGATGATGATGAGCCTTTTCTTGCCACTTGAAGCATGCTGAACATTGTAGAGGCAGTAAAAATTCCAACCAAGCATTTGAATGATAGTTAAATCAAGTGACTTAACATGAACAATATCCCAAGATTTGAGGGGGATATAACTCTGATTCACAAACACATCTTCAAGATTTTTGCGATGGATGTGACTTATAGAATATTGAGAATGATTGGTAGAAATTAAAGCTATTCCCCCAAGACACTTAACAAGGAAGCAGGAAGTTGGTATCAATCCTTGGAACCAGAATCCATCTATAAGTGGAGTATAATGCTAGAGCTATTCAATAATAAATATTAGATGTACTCCTAAGTGTCTAATCTGAGAAGGTAGATCCAAAGATGGAAGCAAGAAACACATGAACCCTTGGATTTCACCATGGGAAGATACTATTCTCTCATGCATCGATGCCCTAGTCATGATTATTCTGAGTGAGAACAACTTCACCACATCATAGATAGATTCAAATCAGAAACAAGAAGAACTCTTGGGGTCTATGCCCAAGGGAGATTGCTAGAATTAAGAGCTCATCATATCTAAAGGTTGATAGAGTAGGTAGAAAAAGAAGAAGGAGAGCTAAGAAAAAGAGAAAGTGTAGAAGAATATAATAGGGATCCTTCCATTAGAAAGAGGGAAGTCCACTTCTGTGACAATGAGAATTCACCACTTAATGAGGTGGTAAATAGAAAAACCTTTCAAATCCAAAAATGTATGTCTAGAATTTTGGCCATGGTAGATAAAATGTTGAATTCATTGGATGAAAAATTCTAAAATACTCTAAAAATCATAGAAGAATCAAGAGAGCAAAGTAGTGATTGTGAGCACATGAAGTGGAAAGAAGCTAAACATTCCTACCAAAGGGGCAAGAGCAAAGATGCTACAATAGAAGAAGTTATGGAGACTAAATTAGATGATGATGGTGGGTGTGACATCTACCATTATGAACATCCTAGGGGATGTTGCCACATTGTGTCATACTTACAAGAATCTGGGGTGTACACAATGAATCCTAAATTGGCAAGGAGGCAGGAACCCAAAAGATTGCATTATCCTCAAGGCAATCCTAAGTAGTTCCATCAACAACAAACCTACTATCCAAGTGGAGATCCACTAGAACTATATGAGCAATACTAGCAATGGTAGAACCCACAGTCGTGGGGGATGTCATTACCAAGGCAGCAGTACCCTTATCGGCAACTAGATCCCTATGGGTACTATGTTGAACAACCATTTCTCTGTATGACTCTTCCAGTCATGCCACCTTCCAACATCACTACTACCCTCTAGAGTATTACAAAACTCATTCTTCATCTACTAGATGGAAAATTCCATATCCTTATCATCCTTCTCATCCTTTTACATATGCCCCTCCACCCTCAACCCAGTTATTTCCTGCTCCATCAATGTAGGAAGAAATTCCACCTAGTTGCAACAACGCAATGCAACGTAGGCTATTAATTTATAGCTAGCTTCTTAGTTGAGTGGTTTGGAAACTAGATCATGAAAAAGAGCTTTCTTTCAATCCAACAACCCAACTAAACCCTTAGATACACCTATAGTTCGAAACCCTACTTCTTCATCTTCCTCTACATCTAATCTATTTAAGTTTCCTTCACACTAAACACCTCCCAAAGTGCATACTATCATGTTAACTCATGCGATAACTGATTGGATAAAAGTTAGCCACCTTTCGAGGAAACTACCTGATCCTAGAAGTCCCCTTATTTACCTTCAAATTGTAGGGAATGCACCTTGTAAATCTCTTTTGGATTCATATTCTAGTGTTAATTTGATTTCCCATGAGATGTATAAAGCTTGAAACCTACCGTCACTCAGGAAGAGAAACATCTGCCTTGAGTTGGTTGATTAGTCCATCACTGTTCCCTTAGGACTAGTAAAGGATATTATGACCACTATATGTGGGTGGTCCTACCCTTCTAATTTCTTAGTGATCTAAGTGGACAATTGTAAAGGGGAATTCCTTGTCATCATGGGAAGGGCTTGGCTAAGCATTGTTGATGCACGATTAGGGATTTAAGATCTTTCACTAGAAATATCTAAAGAAAATGCATTTGGAAAGATCGAGAGGAAGAAAGTTCTATGCATAGCATATAGTGATATAGGGTACAAATGTGTGCAAAAAATATGAGCCATTAATAGTGTATCTATCAAAGCATGCAGTCAGTGTGCTAATATATCTAAAATTCAAAGGTGCCTATTCATAGTAGCCACAAAATAGAAGGACACCTAGTGGCTGAGAGCTCATGTTAGAAGCAACACACTTTG
Source organism: Gnetum montanum (assembly GCA_015680685.1). Classification (NCBI taxonomy): domain Eukaryota; kingdom Viridiplantae; phylum Streptophyta; class Gnetopsida; order Gnetales; family Gnetaceae; genus Gnetum; species Gnetum montanum. Next base: position 153,155 of record MNCI01013305.1, read on the forward strand.
CATGGAACCTACTAAGAGCCTAAGATGTGCCTACATGAAAGGCATGGATGAACTAGAGTAAGTTCATGGCCAACTCTCCATTTACAAAATTGATGATACAAATTGGGGAGTGTTAAAAATTTCTGAAAATTTTAAATAAGAGGCCCTTGAGTTGAAAACTCTACCTACAAGCATGGAATATGCATTCCTGAAAAATGGAAAGCTAATAATAATCAATGAAAATATTACTTCTGAACAAAAGGAAAAAATGTGATCAATAGATGGCTAATACCCTTTGCTTGGTCATATCCCAAACTCACAGAGATTGATCTTAGGATATGCTTGCATCATATCTACACTGATTCAGACATGAAGCCAAAGAGATGCTATAGCGGTGGTTGAACCCCAAATTAAAGTATATTGTCAAAGAGGAAAGTATAGTGAGTGGGTTAGCCCACTCATGATTATACCAAAGAAAGGTGACAAGTGGTAGGTTTGCATCGATTTCTGGCTGTTAAACATGGCAACATTCAAAGATATCTTCCTATTTCCATTTTTTAATCAAGTGTTAGACACTATATTTGGGCACTACTATTACAATTTTCTAGATGGTTATAGTGGTTATAACCAAATCTAGATCGTGCCAGAGGATCAACCCAAAACAACATTCACAAGTTAGTAGGGGACTTTTGCATATCAAAAGATGTCTTTCAACCTGTGCAATGCCTCTACCACATTCCAATGCTTTCTATTGAGTATTTTTTAGTAGTAGATCAATAGAAAGATGGAAATATTCATGAATGACTTCACCTATGGGGCAACATTTGAGCAAGCCTTGGACTATCTTGAGCAAGTTCTCAAAATATGTGTGGAGACCAATCTTTGGCTCAATTGAAAAAAGAGCCATTTGATGGTTTAGGAGGGCATTGTGTTGGGGTATAGAATTTCACAAGTAGGGATTGAGATTGACCCTAAAAATATTAAGATCATCCAAAGAATTACCCATTAACCAAAAATTGTAAAAGATTTCCAATCATTCCCTAGACATACTAGTTACTATCAAAGTTTCATAGAGAATTTCTCTAAGATTGTAAAACCATTGGTTGAGCTAACAAAGAAAGATGCTCCATTTGTTTAGACCAAGGAATGTGCAAATGCATTCCAACAACTAAAAGAGAAACTCATTGAAATTTCAATTCTAAGAGTACTAGATTGGTCCAAACCATTTCATGTCATGATGTATGCATCAAAGTATGCCTTAGGGGTTGTGCTTATGTAGTTGGATGATAAGAAACACCCATATTACATCAACTACACAAGTCAAAGCATTGTGTGTGCATAGCAAAATTACACCAAAATAGAGAAAGAACTAATGGAAGTGGTATATGCTCTAGAGAAGTTCAGGAACTATGTGCTTGAATAGATGTTGTTTGTGCACATAAACCACAATGAAATTTACTTCCTAATGAATAAGCCAATGGTGAGCCCCCATGTCATATGGTGGCTAGTGATGTTGCAAGAATTCGATCTTATGATGGTAGATCAAAAGGAAACTAAGAATGTTGTTGCTAACCACTTGTTTTGGTTGATATGGGACAACAAAGAGGATGAGAGCTCATTGTCTGATTAGTTTCCTAATGAACTCCTCTTTGTCAAGGCTATAAATAAATAATTACTCACTAAGCCTAAATGGTATGATGGCATTCTCACCTATCTTCTCACACAAGAGATGCTACAAAAGCTAGACTGCTGAAAGACATAATACTTTTTTCACCAAGTGAAACACTTCATGGAGATCAACAAGCACCTCTACAAGATGTACATTGACAACCAGGTTCATTGGTGTATCCTTATTGTTGATCAACTATGTGTTCTCTAGGATGCTCACGAGGGTCCTTATGGGGACCACTATTCAGGGAGATGCATGGTCATTTTTAGATCTTGATGGTAGGATATTACTGGCCAACACTTTTCAAGGATGCTCACCATTTTATCAACTCTTGTGAGAGTTGCCAATGCGATGGTGGAATGATTGCTCAAATAAAGGAACCTCAATAATGGATTAAACCACTGGAATCCTTTGACATTAGGGGTATCGACTTCATGGGTTCCATCATGTCCATGTCAAATGAAAAGGCATACATCATAGTCACTAGTGACTATTATATGAAATGGGTAGAAGCAGTAGCCATCACCAACTATACATCTTCTACTGCTACTCAGTTTATACAACCAAATGTTGTAAATAGGTTTTTTGTGCCACATGCATTAATTTTTGATAATGGAATTCACTTTACTAGCACTACCTTTTAGAAGCTCATGCAACCCTTGGGGGTTGAGCATAAATTAAAAACACCTTATCATCCCCAAGCCAATGGTCAAGCTAAGGTTACAAATAGGGAAATCACTAAGATCTTAATGAGAAAAATTAGCAAATATAGTAGGGACTAGAGCACGAAAATCAATGATGTCCTTTGGGCCTACCACTCCACTTGTAAGCTCCCTATAGGCTACTCTCCCTATGAGCTCGTGTATGGAAAATTACAAATTCTTCCTATTCAATTTGAGCTCTATACAATTTCAATAGCCTATGACCTTGATCTTGACTTAATCTAGCACAAGAATAAAAATGAATGAATCTCAACCTACTAGATGAAAACTGATTAGTGGTCTTGTCATGTAACGAGTTGCATAAGGCATTTAACAAAAAACATCATGACCTTCGAATTAGGAAATTAAAATTTGAACCAATAGATAAGGTCCTCTACTAGAACCCTAAAACACCACCGAATTTGGACTACAGTATCTCAACTGCAAATTTGTCTAAGTGTTAGTAGGAGGCCATTTTCTAAAAAAAAAATTTAGGTGCTAAGACTATGCTCTCCACCACCGTAGAGTGTAGTCAACCTCTTGTGGAGAGTGTAGTTAGCATGAAGATCCAATTTTCATAGATTTTTCTAAGTGTTAAGACTACTCTCTCCTTCAATCTAGAGCATAGTCAAGCATAGTTAGCCAAAATGGCCTCCAGCGAACTCCATAGCATGGCAACATCACTCAGCTCAGCTTCAACTCATCTCTAACAAGTGTAGCTAGCAAAATGCATCTTTTTGTATTTCCTTTTTGACCCCAAAATTGTAACTACACTCTATCTTGTGCAAGACAACGGAGAGCATAGTCCTAAAGTGTAGTCTTCAAATTTTCATTTTTTAGATACCTTGTGGGCCCCTCTGCACACACACATGAAATTGATAGCATAGTCATAGTCTCACAATCTCACAGAGTCTCGCAAAGCATAACACCACTAGCCTTAGTGCAAAGAATAGTTGGGTGACAACGTAGTCCCAACCATCCCCTTTACCACATGGCATTCACCCTATATTTCATGCTAATCCTAGTACTATAAATACCCCTACCCTTGATGTTTTTGGGGTTGGTAAAATTTGAGTGTACAAATCTTTCAAGGTTGGCAAAATTGAAGCATTAGCAAATTTAAAGATTAGCAAACTAGAGAAAACTTGAGGAGTACTTGGGAGAGAACCAAAGGCATACCAATGAAGTTGTAGACCATCGCAACCCACCACAATCCACTAGAATACTACAAGAAATGGTCCACCATGGTGGCCAACCTAGCAGATGTAAACACCTTGGTGGAATGCCAATCTTCATAGCCAGACATCCCTAACATTGTGACTATGTTGTCCACTATGCCTATTGTACACCATGTACCTTCTAAACCCTTTTGGTGTTAACTACACTCAACCCCATTTGGGGTGGTGTTTCGTTTCTCTCTCTCACTCTCTTTCTTTGCATTTTTAGCATTTTATATACATTTTCTGCTATTTCATCACATAGCTGTACCTAAGACTACACTTGGGTGATGATCTTGTCACATTGACACCCAAAAACTTAACAATGCTCGACCCCATTGACACTATTGACACTGCTCAGGCACTTAGCATCATCTTGCATTAGCACTACGGCTAACCATACTGCACCCTAGTTACACCTGGCAAGTCCTTGTTCAATTGACAAGATCATTCAAGGCACCCTATCTCTACCTCCAGCATGTCCTCGAATGGACTCGGGGTTAGGTTGTGCACTTGTGAACCTCTCGGTGTTCTAGCCACTAATGTTTTTGGTCATTATAGTTTCTGGTGCTAGAAAGAGGGCTAGAATCATTTTCTGCTTTAGACTCCATTGGTGGTTGTCTCATGAGCTCTCTACATCACCATTGCTAGCTTCAAGCTAGTGCAGATCTAACACCCCTATGGACTTGCTGCATGCATGGTAGTAGCTAGATCTTATGCCAACACAAGCATTGTCTACTAATCAGTTGGTGTAGCTTGGACCCCATCGTCAATTTCCCTAGAACCCCACATAGCAACCCTAGAGCACACATTTCCATAGTTAGTCAAATTCTTGATGTTGTCAGTGAGAGCGTAGTGAGCTCTCAGCGTAGAGAGCATAGTTGGTCCTTAGCATAGAGAGTGTAGTTAGCTCTTAGTGTAGACAATGTAGTCACCAGAGTTAGCCATTTTCACACTTAGCAACTATTATTCTCCCCTCTTGCAACTTGATCTACATTTATGAATTATAAACAACCTTCAACATCAATCCCAAGCACACTCACCATCTTGCCCATCTGACAAGAGACTAGGATTGACAACCTTGGGAATCCTATAATGGTAGAGAGTGGGCACTCCCTTAGGCTACATGGGCAAGATCTAGAGTATGTCGCACTAAGTGATGAACAATACAACTTCATTTGCGCCAAGATTCAAGCAGGGCTATTCGTAGACCACTTAGAAATAGAAGTAAAGTGAGGTTATGAACTTATCCATTGGAACAAATGGGAGTACATCCCCTCCTTACTTGACATCATTCCACTCATAGAGCCCTACCATTGAATGCTAGCTTAGCTCATCCGAACAAGTGAGCATGAAGTAGGAACAAACTATGAAGAACCCTGTAGGAAGAACAAGATGAGTTTGAATCTCACTCTAAGTAGAAAGGCTCCTTCCATACCATCTTCCAATGAGTGACCCCTGGATTAGCTCTTCTGTAGTCCCATTCACCCATTCTTTTTGAGATGGTCATAGCAGTAGCATCACCATCTAGGTTAATTCCCATGATAGCAACATACTAGACACATCTTGAGGTGCTAGCTTCCTTTAGCTTACCCTTCGTGGCATCATTGCCACCCATCCAACCATCACTGCCTAGGATAACCACGTCAACTTAACCATACTTCCATGGAGGGCCCATCTCTAGGCCCCATGTGACTCAGGCACCCTACATCCTAATTGTCTCATTAGCATCCCTATCATCAGCCCAACCCACATATGCATCACCTACCTTGATCACCATCCCTATATCATGGCCCACACGTTAAGCCCATTTGGCAATTTTGGAACCCGCAACAAGGCCATGGACCACATAGTTAGTCCAACAACAAGTCGCACAACCAACACAGTCAATTGGAACATCTCACAACTTAGACCAGGTGTTCTAGATGATTCACAGCCTAACAAAAAAGGTGAAGCAACTAAAGACTGCATCCTCCAAAATAGTCAAAGTGTTGAACTTTTACTAAGATGGGTCCCATAGCTAACTCTCCTAGCTGGGGTCCCACTGCCTCAATTCACAAAGTACAATGCTGACGGGGACCCCAATGCACATCTAGTTACATTTAGGTCAGAGAGTTTGTTGCTGTAAGCATGGTCGCACACCATCATACATATGTTTGCCATGTCACTAACAAGCAAGGCACTAGATTGGTACCATGCATTATCCAGAAGCTCTATCTCCTCTTTGAAGGATCTTCTAAGCTAATTTGTGATGTGCTTCAAGTACAACTTGAAGCTAAAAAGCACCCTAAACCAATCGATGTAAATCAAGTAGGGCCTCCTAGAGCTTGTGCAAAAATTCATCCAACAATGGAACACCTCGTTGAATGAAATATGAGAGCCAATAGTCAAAACACACCTTCTGGCCATATTTAAGGATGCAGTTAATGACTTCATAAAGTCAAAACTGTACTACTTGGGCCTGTAGTCTTTAAGCTAAGCCTTTTCCCAAACCAAGAGCATACAACATGCAATAGAAGCCAATAAAAACCTAGCCTACCTGGCCTATAAAAACCTACATGTGAGGAAGGACAAGGATAAAAGGAAGTAGAATGCAACCATGGTGACTATGGCCAAAGAGGCTAAAACAACTAACCTAAGGCTAATGGCCAAGCCACCCAAGGCCTCAGCGAACAACAAAGCTACTAGCCCTAGCACTATTCTAACTAACTAGTCCACATCACTAGTGGCCATAGCACAAGCTACTCAAAGGCCTAACATTGAGCACAAGGATCACTCCAACTACACCTCACTGTCATTAAAACCTTTGAAATTATTGGACCAATTGCTGAAGGCTGGATGTATCTAGTATAAGTAGATGTCTAAAGATGCTCAGAAAAGACATGATAGATGTTGCAAGCTCCTAAGAAATCTTACGTTAGTAGCCTCGAATGAGCCCCTAGTATCGAAACACTTTAAGCGGGTTTGGTTCTGCCACTACCACTAGCTGCCCAATCATAACACTAATTTTTTCATAACCCTCCAAGATGACCTTCAAAGAATGATTAACTAAGGTGAGCTGGTCCTCAACATTATGAACCCAATTAGCCCTCAAAACCAATCTATGAGGGTGCATAAGGACTCTCTGAATGCATACGATGTCAACTACATCATCAACGCTATAAGGATTAATGATAACCTAGAACCAATGCAATGACCATTCAAGGTCCATGTGTCCTCTGGTAGTGCAAGGGCATCTATGGCCCCTATAGGTTCAAGGCACCATTTTGTCGTTATAGTGCCACTTGAAGCACCCACAACTCCCTTCGTGGTTAGGATCCTAGAGCATGTTGCAACAACAACAATTTAGTCACCCATTATCATCAAGGTGCCACAACATGCTGACTCATCACCTACCTAGATTCTAGTAGTGGGCAACTCATTAGTCCTTTCTCATCCAAGAGTCAATCCTACTGGCAACATTAATAAACCCTCTAGGTGGCAACCCAAAATGCCTAATGAACATCTCGCAGATAGAATGATTAGGCAACATTAAGAGCAAAGGATGCTAGGTTTATTGAAGCCAGTCCCTATATCTATGATCCCTATGGCCAAAAAAATTGAGGAGGCCACCACTAGCAAATCTTAACCAAGCACCGGGGCCCCTACGCAGGCCAAGCTAATAAAGCCCAAGTTGCCTCCTTGTGAAATTTATCTCTTAGGATGTATGGAAGAAGTCAAAGCTAGTAAAAACACAATTGATGGCAAAGACTTTGTCGATGCATTAACCCAAGTTAAGCAAGCATTCAAATAGAAGAACATAGCATTGAGCCTCTATGACCTAAGCATGACCTCATCTACCCACCATGAAGTACTAGTGTGGATGCTAACCTCCATTCCTGTCACGAAGGACATCCTAGCAGATGAAAATTCCATCCATACTATGATGTTGCCTCCTACACCATAGGAATCAAGCATCACATCCCTTGCATTTTGTGATGGGGAAATTAAGGTCAACCTTGAGAAGGGTGAGGTCATAATAGCCTTCATGTTTATCACCATATGTGTTGGGCAATGCAAGATTTAGAGGATGCATGTCGACAATGGCGCAACAACAAATGTTATCCCATACACCATCGTCGATAAGTTAGGCCTTATAGACCAGATCATGCCAATGAAAATCACATGCTTGAAGTACTTTAATGGGTCACACATCATCATTAAGGATACTATCATAATAGCCTTCGTGGTAGGGAAAGAATTCCCCATTACTACTGAATTCATCCTCATAGAGGAAATGCCTAACTTTAACTTAATATTGGGGAAGCCATGGTTCACCCAATTACGGGTTGGCTCCTCTCTAATTCACCAAGAAATCCACCTTCCATATGAAGGTGGCAAGGTTATTGTCCATGGTGATAACACAACCCCTTTGGCCATCAACAACATAGATAAGAAGCAAGGGTCAAAGGTGGAATTTCCTGATGATGCGTTTGTAGCAAAGAAATAGAATGAAACATGTGAGGCAAACCCACCTAAAAGAACATAAGAAGCCAGTGAATTATTGGAGAATTTCCTTTGGGTAGAATTGCCCTTCAACATAACAAGTAAGGGTCTAGGAGACTACCGAATAGTGCATCCTAGGCCCTACGCACTTCCTAACCCACACCAGAGTAGGAAGCAACTGCATGACTGAGGTACCTCCTTAGCCCAAAATGTGCTAGGTGCCTGCTTACCCTTTACTTCTACACACCATGTATTTTTAACTTTCTATTGCATTGCATTTTTTTTATGCATTTACATTTAGCCTACTTGCATTGCATTTATTTATGTATTTACGTTTATCCTACTTGCTTAGATTATGCATTGTTTCACTTTATTTACACATTTATTTGCTTTGTTTATGCATTCATCCACTTAACTTATACATTTTCTCATTTAGTTCATCCTTTAGGAGTTATTAGATTAATGCATAAACAAACATCAAAATGCATAAAAATTAGAAAAGCCAAAATTACAAAAGGAGAGATAGCAACATATTGGACCCAGAATGGCCTTAAACTATCATTGTTAATCTTATCAATGTGGCCCATAATGGCCTTAAACTAGCAATAAAATGAGCCCAAAATGGCCTTAAACTACCACTGTGGCCCGGAATGACCTAAAACTATTGCTTTTAATTTTTTCCCTATAGCCCACCATGGCCTTAAATTAGCAACCCTACAACATGTCATATTCTTAAACTAGAAACATTATGGCCTGGAATGTCCTTAAACTAGTAATGCCAGGCTTGGAATGGACTTAAATTATCGTAGTGGCCCAAAATGGCTTTAAACTAGCAGCCTTGGCCCGCTATGGCCTTAAAAATGGTAACATGTGGCTTGCCAAGGCCTTAAACTAGCAACACATGGCTTGCCACAGCCTACCATGACCTTAAATTGGAAACAAAAGACCCACCATGGCCTTAAAATAGCAACATTGTGGCCCCCCATGGCCTTAAACTAGTAACATTATGGCCTAGAATAGCCTTACACTATTGTCCTTCAACTAACAGCACATGTGGCCCAAAGTAGCCTTAAACTAGCAATTGTCACGGCCCAGAATAGCCTTAAACTACCACCTTCAATCCCATCGCAGTGGCCCAAGATGGCCTTAAACTAGCATGGGGCCCACAATGGCCTAGTCACATTATCATTGCATAATTCTAAGTTAGCACATCAATTCATTACATTATAAGCATAGCAAGTACATAGAAAATGACCATACAAAAAGAAGTTTACAGATCACACACAGCAAATAGTATATAATCATCCATCAAATGTAATATGCATAGTAGTACATAACATGAATAGCATCAAAGGTAAACATGTAGCAAAAAGCTCAGCAGGGATACATCCAAGTCATGCTCAACTAGTGGTGCTAGGTGGAGGTGATGCCTTTACTTCCTCCACTACATCATTGGGGCCTATAGTATCGCCTAGTACCTACCATAACCATAGCAAATATGTGTGATAAGTAATAATATATGCACTACATAAGCTAACTCCAAACATAAAAAATTATTAAAAAAAACTAACCGAATAGGATCCCGCATCGATGATTTTTGAAGGTAACTTTCCAAGGCTAACCGCCAAGCATCATAGGATCTCAACCTTGGAAAGGTATGTCTAGTCCTCCTAGCCAAATTCAATCCCCACAAGGATCTTTCCTTTGTCTATGGTGGTCCATGCAAATGGCTCCATCAAAAAGGTAGTAGAGGAAGCCTCTCCATAAGGGGTAATGATCTACCTCTCAGGAGAGTCACTCACCACCATATGAGCACAAACAACTTATACGTCTACCTCCCATTGGTTACCTCAAGTAACATCTCGAGGTGATGGCATTCAGTAGAATCCTCCTTATACCATTGCAAGTACACGTATTGCTCTTACTTATACTAGTTCTTGTGGTTCTTTTTCATTTTCCTCCATCAATAGACTTTCATGCTGTAATTTTTTCAATCCTGGTTCTTTTGGGCAAGTAAGTCTATCTAGAGCCACTACTTTATCAACTCCTATGTGGCCTTGTTCTTACATCTAAAAGCTATCTAATATCTCACATACTCGATCTCAGAGGTATGCAAGGTGCTATCTCCCTACGATCTAGCTATAAAGAAGTCATATTTGAATTGAAAATCTTTGATCTTTGCATCCTAGCTTGTCATCCTCTCCTAGAGTTCATGCACGTGTTTCCACAAGTGCTCATTCAAGAATTTGCAAACTCAGAATGCCTATGCACATGAAAGCGCACACTTATTTGATGTCTCATAAACATGGTGAGGCACTTGATCAACTTTAAGAGGGAGGTCAGGGAGGACGTCCACCTTAGCCACCTTGCTTGAATCCCACCATAGCTTAGGACCTGCAGGAATAAAAAAATTGATCAGTCTTACTCAAAAAATAAACATTCAATTAGTAAAGTAACATAAATCAAAACAACATTGCACACATACCACGCTCAGGGTCTACTTGTCGCAAGCAGTCCACCATGTCTTCAATAATGCCTTCCATTAAGGCAAATTTATCAAACATGTCTACCCATGGCTCCATGCAGTAGGTAAACATGGGACCGCTAGTGGGAATATCTGAGGCTATAACATAATGATGTAATTAGAACATATCTAAATAGCTAAATATACTAGAGAAAACAGGCAATGATAGATGGCAACACAAGTTAGTTACCTAGCAAGCCCTCAAGCATGAGTGTAAGGGGCTCACCTAGCTGCACACCATTGAACAAGCCATCAAAATCACCCCCATTGGGGTGGAGCAACCCATCTTCCTCCAATTGTTGGAGGATCTCTGTTGCCTTATGCAGCTCATCTCTATGAGCCCTCCACCTCCCCAGCTTGAGAGGGTGTTTCCTTTGTTGCTTCTTTGGCTACTACTCTTGCAGCTCTCTCTCATGTTTTTGCAATTCACACATATAGCACATTGGAATGCATAGAACATCGCTAACTAACTAACAATGTAGCATAAAAAAAACATTAAAAAATAAAAAATACATATTAAATGCAACTAAGACATCTTATAAATCATACTAACTTGCAACACCTACACGTAAGCCTTGAAGCTTGATGTGAATCCTCTTGTTGTCTAGTTTTTCGACCTCAAGGGTATCCTTCTCCTTAGGATGTGGCCTCTTAATCTTAGCATTAGATGATCCCACCATCTCTGTGATATAACGGTCCACCTTGTTTATGTTCCCGATGCCAACCAGAGGACCCTTGCTTATGCTATCACATGAGTAATGTGACTATCCCATGGGACCCTTAGTCATTATTGATAATGACTCATCAATCCCCTCTAGGGGATCCTATGCAAGTGTAGTTGAAAACATGTGCTTAATCCATGGCTTGGATAGCTGCTCATGATCCTACACTACCCATCGTCCATCATCTCGTACAACTAAAAGCTACGTGAAACTTCGCAGGTATCTTGCAAAGAATGCGAATTGGACATGGAACCTTACTTGGAGATTGAACTGCAGCCTAGAGTTCTCTACATGTAAGTTAGTGGAAATATACATGGCCTAGTTGAACCTTGTACCCTCCAACAGCACCTTCTTCATCATCCATGCCTGCTCCACCCCAAGAATCTTTCCTTGGGAGAGCAACTTCAAAGAGGCACAAGCGTGGAATAGAGGGTAGAGCTCCCACACCTTAGGCACTAGCACATCCTTAATTGATATGTCCTTGTGAAATCAAGTGGTCCCCAACTAGTCCTCGATCTCCCCTCTATGATCCACTCCCTGCTAGCCTTATTGATAATCATTAGGCCATCAATAGGAAGGCCAAAGAGGTTAGTAAATAAGGCCTTACTGAGGTCTAGCACTATTGTCATGTTGTGTACCTGGGTAACAAATTACTTGATGTCGCTACTAAATGAGCTAATGATGATGACCATTTTAGCCATCAGGATACTCAGGCTAAGCACCAAAATAGGTCCATCAACCCAACACACGTGAGTTGAGCCTTTAGTGCATTTGATGCTTTATGACATAACCAATGTTGTGCACCCTCCACATCGCCATACTTCATGATGAGGGTGGCTTTTGTGAGACCCATGGTGATCACTATCACCTTGGTTGAGGCAACCATCACTACAACAAAGGCAAATCAATGTCAATGTTAGCATCAAGAAAATGAGGCAAACTAATAGGTATGCATGAACAACCACATGATTTAAGAGCCAAAACATAGACATGCATGTGATACAAATGAGGTGTGAGATTAGGGTGGTGCTATAGGCATCTCCTTGGTGTTAATCTTACCAATAGCCCACTCATCCAACCAGCTATAGGTCCTATATCGCTCATTTGCCTTCAAGTATTAGGTAGGATAGGCTTCCAGATTAGGCCCCACCTACTCAATCACAACTACCCAAACATTCGTGCTAGATGAGAACATCTCCAAGATAGTACAGGTCAAGGCTAGAGCATCCACCTCATCATGCAAGCCCTCCTCGTCAACTCTAAGCCTAGCATTAACCATAATACATTAGTAATTAAACATGAACAAGTAGTAAAAATACACTATGAGAATCATGAAAATACTTACCCTCTAGCATAGTAGATAGTACCAAGTGGGTTCTAGAATAAGGTGTGCACCTGCATGCGATGAAAAGGATGTTGTTCTTGTTGTAGCAACCAAACCCCATCATGCACCATATCTTGGATAGGTTTCAAGTGCTCCTAGGACCTCTACCTAAACCACCTGCCCCATCAATGCTAGAAGTGGGCTCGTTTGAGATGAATCTTAGGATGCCCTGGTTAGCCCCAGGCAGCAATGTCTCTGTGATGGCATTAGCAACCTCTATTGCCAAGTGTGATCACATGATCACCCTAAACTACTATAGTAGGTATTCTAGGAACTCACAAGCCCCTAGCTATAACCACACTACCTAATGGCCCACCCACATATCTAGTGAAAACGTGTTAGGAACAAGTTCACTCATGTAGCATAGGATGCCCACGAGCTCCACTATGATCAAAATAGGCTTCAACAACACCCTACAACCACCAAGCAACAAGAAGAATGTTAGTATGCATACATAGACACAAATTCTAGCATGAAATTTTTAAGATAGAAAAATTAACACAATAAAACATGGATTAGCAAAAACTTCTTAATTTTGGTAATACACTCTAGGGCCTCATGAGTATAGGACATCAACCAATCCATTTGACATGCCTAGTACTCACTGGGGTACAACACATTTTCATAGGCTTAGTGCTACATTTTGCAGGTCTAGCATCATACATAATTTACAAAATTTTGAAGAAATTTTTCTAACTTTGGCCTACCTCAGTGGAGACCGTAGTCTAGAAAATTACAAAAATTTTCTAACTTTGGACTACCTTAGTAGAGAGCATAGTCCCAAAATACAAATTTTTCTAACTCCCAACTATGCTCTCTATAGAGCGTAGTCCCAAAAAAATGAACTTTCGGGGTAGATACATTTTGATAAACACTTTGCAAGGTGAATATTTTGTAAAATACTTGGTGGAAACTATGCTTTCAAGACATGGAGAGCATAGTCTTAACCATGCCAGTGGAGAGCGTAGTGTCCACGTGCCATTTCCCTACTCCCCACCGTGCCACCACACTACTGCGTCCATCGTGCCCACTAAGCCCTACCTTCTCTCCCTCCTCCACTGCTACTATTCTAAACAAAAATAAAAAAAGAGAAAAAATGCAGGGGAAAATCCCTACCTCACCCCTTTACCCCATCGTTGCATCAAGTCACGTCTCTACCACAACCCTCGTTTGAAAAAGAAAAGAGCAAAAGGGGAAAAACACATCCCCAAGCAACCCATTAGCAAAGCAATTTTGCAATTGACTCAACCTTAAATCTACATATTGACTCTCTCACAAGTACTTCAATGAGAATCCAAAATTTTCAAGGGTAAGCCACTCTGGTGCCATGGCCACCATCAGCAGTGATGTCCTCATGTCATAACATCTCTCTTGCACTTCTCCTCCCTTTTATTCCTAGCACATTGCCTATGTCTTCTCTCACTTTCCACCTAAAATCTAGCATACCACTATCCATAGCACTCTTAAGCATGGTGGAATGACATCCAATCTCACACTAAAGAGTGATGTTGGTGCCAAGCTTGTTGTGGTGTTTTTTTGTTCTTTGTCAATGTCTCTCAAATCACTCCTCCAAACATCAACAAAGAGAAGCCAATGAAACACCACCAAATTTGGACTACAGCATCATGACTGCAAATTTGTCTAAGTGTCAGCATGAGACCATTTTCCAAAATTTTTTTAAGTGCTAAGATTATGCTCTCCACTGCCCTAGAGCATAGTCAACCTCTTGTGGAGAGCGTAGTCAGCATGAAGGCCCAGTTTTTGCAAATTTTTCTAAGTGTTGAGACTACGCTCTTTCCTAGTCAAGCATAGTGTTGAGACTACGCTCTCCCCAAAGTGTAGTCAAGAATAGTTAGCCAAAATGGCCTCTAGTAACCTCCACAACATAATAACATCACTCAGCTTAGCTTCGACTCATCTCCAGTAAGTGTAGTTAGCAAAATGCATCTTTTTGTATTTCCTTTTTTACCCTAAAATTGTAACTATGTGCTACACCATGCAAGATAGTGAAGAGTGTAGTCTTAAAATTTTCATTTTTTTAGGTAGCTTGTAGTCCCCTCAGCATGCACACATGCAATTGACAGTGTAGTCACATTCTCACAATCTCACAAAGTCTCACAAAGCAATCTCACAAAGTCTCACAAAGCATGGCAAAGTATAACATCACTAACCTTAGTGGAAAGCGTAGCTTGTAGTCCCCTCAGCATGCACACATGCAATTGACAGTGTAGTCACAGTCTCACAATCTCACAAAGTCTCACAAAGCATGGCAAAGTATAACATCACTAACCTTAGTGGAAAGCGTAGTTAGGTGACAATGTAGTCCCAACCATCCCCTTTGCCATGTGGCATGCACCCCACATTTCATGTTAGACCTAGTCCTATAAATACCCCCACCCTCAACATTTTCAAGGTTGGAAACATTTGAGTAGGAAAATCATCAAGGTTAGTAAAATTAAGGATTAGAAAACCAAACTAAACTTTAGGAGTGCTTGAGAGAGAACCAAAGGCATACTAGCAAAGTTGCAAACCACAGTAGCCCACCGCAACCCACTAGAATACCATAGTCAATAGTACACCATGGTGGCCAACCCAGCAGATGCAGACACCTCAACAGAATGCTAGTCTTCATGGCCAAACACCCTTGAGATTATGACTACACTATCCAATATGCCTGTTATACACCGCATACCTTCTAAACCCTTATGATGTTAACTACACTCAATCCCATTTGGGGTGGTGTTCCATTTCTCTCTCTCTCTCTCTCTCTCTCTCTCTCTCTCTCCCCTTACATTTTTAGCATTTTATTTGCATTTTCTGCTATTTCATTGCATAGTCATGCCTAAAACGACACTTGGGCAATGGTCCTTGCACATTGACATCCTTATTTTCTTCAAAACCTAACTATGCTTGACCCCATTGACACCATTGGCACTGCTTAGACACTTAGCATCGTCTCATATCAGCACTACTGCTAACCATGCTACACCTTAGTTACATCTGGTAAGTCCCTATTTAATCAACAAGACCATTCATGGCACCCCGTCTCCACCTCCAGCAGGCCCTCGTATGGACTTACGGTTAGGCTTTGCACCTGTGAACCTCTCAGTGTTCCAACCACCAATGTTTTCGGTTATTACAAACCCCACACATGTACCTCAATGAAGTAAGTTCTAGACATTATGGGAAGTGCCTTACATCATTTATGAAACATTGCCTTCTGGGGCCATGTTAATCTATAAACTTGAGAGCCCAAACAAAAAGCAACTATTCAACACAAAACAAGTCAAACCTTTCCATGAGCTTAAGTAAGCCAGTGCAACAAATGCCTCATCAAATGGACAACTACACTCAATCTTTCAGATCTTCTCCTTTCAACTTAGTCATGGGGGGATAGCAATCCATGCTAACCATTATAGTGGCTTCTTAATTTTTCATCTTTTTTTTTTTACACATTTTTATTTTTACAACTTTTTGTTGTATGCCTTCTTTATCTTACACCTTTTTGTTTTTTTTTTACTTTATTAATTTTTTCCAATTTTTGTTTTACAACATTATTAGTAAATTTTACTTTTCTTGAATATTTTACAATTTCTTATATATTTTTCTTTATTTTCTTGTGATTTTCTTATTATGTTTTAATAATAACTTGCCTTATTACCAACTGGGTATAGTGTGGTTTGCTTGGTGTGGGCATGTGCTATCTGATTATTTGATTGTTAGTATCTAGATTCTAGCTTTGAGTTTTGTTACTAATAACTAAGACATGGTTTTTTATTTTAATGAAATAAGCAATGAGTCAATGTCATCCACCCATCCACAAACTCTATGGTGTTTCTAGTTCTAGAAGTGTAAGATCCCTTTTCATTAATAAAAATTTAATGAACTTATAACCTTGGTAGTTTCAAGACTTGGGAAGGATTCAAAGGTTTTAATAGGGTGTGAATTCAAGGGAACTTAATACTCTTTGTACTTTTCTAATTACTTGGGTGTATGGGTGTTTTCATGGATTTCATACCATTCCATATCAATCAATAATAGAAAGTTAAATAAGTCTTTGCAAGGTGTGTTTCCCATTTAAAAAAATGAAAAATGATGGGAATTCAAAGCACACCCCTTAGATAAACTAGGACTATAAATACATTACCCATGCCTAAGGGTCCCCTCTAACTAAGGCCCTTCCTCACTTCTTGCTTCTATTTTCTTCTTAAACAAGATATAGTGGTTATTTTGTGTGATCATTCCTATGTCTCAAGGGGGTGGGTCGGTCTTAGAGTGACGATGTGAAGTCACTAAATGTGGTTGGTTTTGGTCTAAACTAAGGGTGGATTTTATTAGGTCATTTAACCACAAAAGTCACAAGGGACTTCATGTGACCTTAATCTTGAACTCCATTCCACTTTCTCTCTTTCATCCATCTATGCTTTCCATGCCTCACCTCACTATTAGTATTCATGTCTTTGTTCACTATCTTGGTTCAATGTGTTGAAATTCTCAAGTATTGTGACATCCCATTTGCAGATGTCATGGAAAATGTCAAATATATGATATATTAGACATTATGCATATAAAGAAAATATACCAAATGTGAAATATAAGTGATATTCAACATTATGTATACAAGAAATAATAGGAAAAATGCAGAAAGAGAAAGAAAATAATGCTTTATTGATATAGAATAGCATATTTGGATCGTGCTCTAAGAGTGTTCCTTAAGGTTTTCTTTCTTGGCAACTATCCCTTAAAGGCAATCCAACACTGCCACCATGGTTAGGCCTATAACTTGGCTAGAAGGGATGGTTAGTCCACTTCTTGTCCTACTTCACCCAACTTCCCATGACTTTCCTATACCAAATTTGCTACCCCATGTGATGAGTGGCGATGTACCCCTACACTCAACCATATGAAACGAGCGTCGCACGCGCGATCCGGTTGAACTCCATGGACAGACTAGTTGTGGCACCTAGACAGTTATCCTTAGGTCGCAGTTCACTGTCTTCCCACATGGACTAGTATTGTATATTTTTCATGTATGGTTTAGTCCAGATGAGGTGTATGATGTGTTCCTAATCTATGCTACTCCTAAAGGTAGTGGAAAATAATATTTAACTAAGCTAAGCTAGAAGGAAAAGGGTAAGAAAATCTAATCTAGCCTAAGTGCGACGAGCAACCGATTCCTTGATCAACCGTACACATTTTGGACCTCGTGCACGACTACCACTGGGGGTACCAAGCATAGATCCTAGCTACACCACTAGGCTACCAAGCAGTCACACTTAAATGCTCGTAATCAAGTCGTACTCGTTCCGCGTTCTAGGAGTTTAAGGGTGAGAGAGAGAAAATAGTAAATAACATTAAATAAACAAACAAACAAATAAATAACAAAGTGAATGCTGCAATGATGAAGTAATCTCGATCTTTATTGATAGTCATGTGCATGTCCAAGTACGGCACACTCGAATAAAGACACCGTACAATTACATTCACCACACTGCGGGCAAACATGGGAAAAAATCTAACTCTGGAGGGATCAAACTGCTAGAGCTTTGCTACTCTAAAACTAGGATTCCAAAAAAGGGAGAGCCACATCTTATTTATAGCTATGGCGGCAGACTATGATATCGCATACGTGATATCGTAGAGAAGACACTATATCACGTAAGTGATATCACAGGGGATGCGATATCGCGGCAGACGCGATATCGCGGCGGACGCGATATCGTGGCCTGTGCAAATCGCGTCTCATCATACCCCCACGACTGAATAAAAACTCATCCTCGAGTTACAAGGAGAACAAGCTTCATTGATTACATAGTGGATAGGTATGCGATTATGAACTAGAAAAAGAAATGGGCTAATGCCGCAGTGTGGGAAGACACAACATAGAGAAAAAATACTACAACTACAAAAATGTGGAACTCATGTAGTTCCTGGTGGCGGTGGCTCCTCCATGGGTGCTTTTCCTTTGTCACTTGCTCCAAGATTCAAAGGTTGACGGTGCTGAAGAATGGCCTAGAGCTTCTCCTCTTTGGTCCAAGGATCTTGTGCCGTCTATGCTAATGTTCCGATGTTTGACGAAGTCGACACCTCCCATGGACAGGGTAGTTGCGGGAACATCTGATTAGCTTTGACATACCATGCCACGAACACCAGTCATTCTTCTTCATAGGCTTTGGCTTTGTCTTTGTATTCATGAAGCTCTTTTAGCCATCGATCCAAGTCGATTGCAACATCTTTTTGTCCTTGGTAGCTTTCTTTTGCCACCGTAAGTTCAGAATTTGCGACATCTAGTTTCTCAGCCAAATTCTTGCGCTCTGCAAATTCTGCTTCATATTTGATGTGGGTGGAAGCTACCTGCTGCTTGAGCTCTAACCTCGGTCATCCTGCTATTAACATGGCTAGGTTGGCATATCTAAGGTTTGCTAACTCCATGTATTCGGTCAAGTCTTGGATCTGCAGGTCCCGGTTCTTAATTTCCGCTTGGTGGGCGAAGGCGTAAGTGTCCAATATGGCCCTCCAATCAGTGTGTTGAGCATTGATGTTGTTGATTTAAGCATTGGCCATATGGATTTCCTTCTCTAGGTTTTGTTTGTACATTCCCACTTGATCATGGAAATGTTCCTTCAGCTTCTCATGTCGTTTAGCCTCATTCTGCCATGCCCTTATCTCGATGGTTGATTTTTGGTGAATAGCGAATACCTCCTCCATTGAGAGGGTTCGATTTTCTTTGGCTAAACGGCTTACATCTCGGTTGACCTGAATGAACTGTTCTCGTAACTGATGAAAGTGTTCATCGAGAACATACTTTTTCTTCTCCACAGAAGTCAACCGAAGGTTATCTGCAACCAACTACTTATTCTCTTCTTCTAAGGCCTTGAGTGCCTTTAGATGCACATGAGTTTGCACTTATGCTGCGGAGGCATCCCAAGTGGCCGTCTCCTTTTCTTTTGCCACCTTCTTATTTTCTACAATTAGCTTTGTTAATTGCTCAGTTCTAAAATTTTCCTGCTAGTCTGCGAGAACAAATTGTAGAGGATCCCGCTGTGCTATTTTTAAGGCTACGAGCTACTCTTGTAGTTTCTGCACTTCAGCTTTAGCATGCTTGGTCCTTACTTTGGATATGACTAGCTTCCCCTTCATGGAAATGAGGTCTGATTGAATTGTTGTTACATCTTGGGGAATGTCAAACAGAGATGTGAAAACTTGTCCTGTTTGAAGCAATCTGTCTAGTGCATCCTCACGTTCTGCAGGAGTCATTGAGGTTCCAGCAAGAGTTTGAGCATCCCGTGCTCCTGAAAGATCTACTGGTGGCACAACAAGCATGTTAAAGGATTCTTTGATATGGTCAGTGACCACTTCAATAGCTTCCGTGGCATCCTAGTATTGCATGACCACCATAGTGGCCCCTTCACCAGTCTCTAACTGCACTTGAAAAGATGTCGCGTTTCCAGAGATCTGTTGTGACCATCTGCTTTCCCCTCCTCATGTTTGAATTGATAATTCACCCCTTGTGTGATCTAATGAAATAGTAGGCTGGTTGGCATCATCGATGACGTGGAAGAGGTTTGCATCATCACGACTTTCCCAACTAACTATCTCGACGATGGCCCTAAGATGGCTCATCGACGATCTGTAGTCTTGCGGCAGTAGCTGATCCTAGCCTGTGCTGGGTCTTGCTTCTTGTTGTTGGTTGGGACCTATGGCTAGAGATTGACTGGGTCCTACAAGTTGAGTTGCAAGTGATCCAGTCATCTGTTCTTCTTCTTCATCTAGTCCCAACTCTTCGCCAATGCTCTTTCTTGGAGCTGGCGCCTTTAATAACTCAGCATAAGAAGCATTCTAGGCCTTTCAGAGGACGTCATTTGTGTATCCCCGAATACCAGCCCATCAGCACAGTTTTCTGATAAGGCAGGGAAAAGGTAGTGCCATCTTCCCTAACTTCCGTTCTTCAAATCGCCTTAGGATCTCCGTCAAATATAGATGGGGAAGGTTAGCGTTAACCTTTCCCATCAACACTGCACATCCTCTTGCCACATACGTAGATATTCTTTTCAAACCTTTTGTGGGAAAGAGGTGATAGATTCCAATTTTGAAATAAACCTGCTCTTCTATTGTCAATTCTCCAAAAGTTTTATCTCTACCATAAGCCTTCTCTAACCAATATTTTCGCACATCAAGGTCTAATCAGGTAGATAACCAAGCAACATGGGGGCTCGAATTTGGAAGGTTTAACACTTCCAAAATTGCCTATGCAAAAAAGTCTACTGTCACACCACAAATGTTACCCGTGGTGCCTTGCTCCTTATTATGCCAGAACAGGTACGTTTCACCTAAGTACCAGGCACTGCACTCAGAGAGGAAAGGCCATAAGGGAGACCTATTAAGGTGATCCCTAACAGCCTCAGGAGCAAACTCTGCAAAAGGTTCGAAGTTAAGCTCCACGATCACTGCAGCAACTGTGGACTTCGTATGGATAGCTTGAACACATTCCGGGGGCAACGTGAGTTGTTGTTCTGGTTCAGGCATAGCAGTAGCTCCTCTTTCTGCCTGCCCGGACCATCTTGTAGGAGGTTCTTCTTGATGGATGCTGAATGATTGCACCTCCTGTTCTGCATGTTGTCCAGCAGGGACCCGTCTTCCACCTCTCCGAGGTTGTTTCGCTTCACCTTGAGCAGTGCACGTTTCAGGGCCATCTGCAATCACACGGGCCAAACGTTAGTAAGGTTATTTTTAAAGTTAAGTTATACCTTAATACATGCCTTTAATTAAAGATCTTATGTTATCGTGTGATTGTGCCCAAAAATTATAATAATGGGTCCTATGACTTAGGTGGATTTCATTTTAATCTCCCAGTGTACCTAAGGTCATATGATTTTTGGCACAATTTTTCTAAATGTTAGTATTAATTACCCTAATTGATGTCCTTTGGGCAATGAAAAATTTCAAAAAAGTAAGGCACTTTTCGACAAGTGTCCCTTCCCCACGCTCTGGGTTCAAACAAGTTCAAACGAAATTAAAATCAGAGCACCAATGCGTGAGATATGAGTGAAAAAGTGAGGGTCACGCAATCGCAAGTCATAGAGAAAAATTTCAAAAATCCCCCCCACATAAATGGCAAAATGATGCTAAGTGTTGTGGCAGGGTTCCTATTTATAAGTAAATAGGATGCGATATCGCGTACGGTACATCGCGTGTGTGATATCTCATCCCCAGTGATGTGGGACACATGACAAATACCAAATTTTCAAGGATTTTCTTGAAATTAATAGTGTAAAATGAGGACATGGGCAAGTATGAAGATATCCTAGGGTAATTTCATTAATTTGAGAGGCACGCTTAATGATAATGATGTGAATTTAGCAATTAAAAATTTGGCGGTTATGAAGAAAAGGGAATGTAATGGTACATTGGAACTTTTAAATGAAAGAGGGATAAGAATAGGGAAATAAAATTATGAAAAATTAAGCTGAGGGTAAGAAATTGTGTGTTTGAGCTAGAGAATTAATGAAGATTACGAAAAATTACACAAGTGGGTCCTCCCCAAAGTAGGTTTCAACCTATTATGCCCTTGTGTAATCACACTTAAAGTGTCTGTGGGCACTAGAAGGGTTAAATGTAATCCGCACTAACTCCACAAAACACACACATGTAATTATCACCAAAATGAGATGAAAATTCTATGCTACACGGGACACGAGCTACAATTACATGAACAATGAGATGAGGCGAAGTATAGAAAAGGATCGTAGAGATTAGGACATGAGGTAACTGACCCAAGACACAGTGAATCTTGCGTGAAAAGCTAATTAAGGTGTCATTAACCCATCATTCCAAGATCAGAACCAAGTCCATTCTTCTAATTATTGACATCGCATTGTTTTATCCCCTAGTGAACAACTATGAGAGTACCATAACAACAAGGCATACGATCACTTGGCGTTTAGTACAAGGGAGGAGTGATTTTTNACTTCGCGTTTAGCACAAGGGAGGAGTGATTTTGTTTTATGGCACTTCTTTTTCTTTTCTTCTTCTTTTCTTTTTTTCACTTTACTGAATCCAGAGAAGCCGCCAAACTTTAGGCATGGGTGCATGTATTTCGAGTGGGACCCCTTAGAACAACTTTTGAATTTTGAGTGCCCCTTTTGATTACTCTTACTTCCATTTTTCATTAGATCTACAAGGATCTTAGTACAACCACATTGCATGATAACTCCCACAGATGTCACCAAAGAGAATCCACAAGTTCCCTTGATGTCACATACTAATCATTCCCTCTTGGTATGTCCTTCTTCATTCTGGGTACAATGAACACAAAATTAATTTTAAGTTTTAGAAATTTCAAGAATATCACTGTACCCTTGAACAAAACCTCTTTATTTATAGAGTGGATAAGTGAGTGTAATGGGCTCACTGTTCCAAATAATTGATCACTCATGACTTAATAACATAAAACACACCTCAACCAACGATCCACATGAGTGTTTTATTCGTAGATGAGATTACTTACAAAAACATGAAAATACAAACACACAAAAACATAAAAAAAAAGCTGAAAAATGAAAAACTGGAAAACAAAAAGTTGAAAAATCAAAGAAAATGAAAAATATTTATTAATCCTGCTTGTTATTGAAATGGGGGGTATCCCCCATAACTAAATGATGGAGTATGGCAAGGATTAATAAATGAAAAATAAGGATCCTTGCATATTGAAAATATTGAAACTGGTCCATACTTATCACCTTGGATTTCACACACTTTATAATAAGCATAGTGGGGCACTTCATACGATGTAGTTCCCCGATAACGAGTTGTCCCACTATGATATTTAGGACTGTTAGATGGTATGCAAGGATTGGATTGATGCCTCCCATGGTTGTGTTCATTGGGTTGTATGGTTGTTGGAGTGTTAGTTGGTGGCCTTGATGAAGTTACATGAGGCGTTGGGTTCAAAGGTAAGGGTGCACCACAGTGTGGGACTTGTGCTGAGTTGGAAGGAGCAGTGGCCTCAGAGTTGTGTTGTCCCTTCCTACGACCGTGTTTAAAGAAAGGACGCTTTTGATGTTGAGGAGGCTCTTCATTACTGTTAGTAGTAGTAGCACAAGTGTTGTTCATGGGTTGTGATGGTACAAACACCTTAGGAACAGTTGGTGGCATTGCGGAAGGAGGGAAAGGATGAGAATGTTGAAAGTTAGGAGGAATATAAGGTGTGCAAGGTGGTGGTTGTGTTGGAGGTATGGGTTGATAGTATTGTGGATAATAGTAGTGTGGTGAGATAGAGTATGGTGGCCTAAATGGAGAAACAGGATGTTGAACGTGATAAGCATTTAAATTCGGAAAATATGAAGGGTGCCTCCAGTCTAAGGGTGGTGTCCCCCACAACTGGGATTGTTGCCACTATGATCGAACACAATATCTTTGTATGAACTCTAGATGTAATGTGTTTTCCCAATGCTCATGTATATGTAACAGTATTGGGCATTGGCCTTTGGGGTGATCGTGCAGGCATATGTTGCATTCATATGTATGATTGGAAGTTGAGCACTTATTCCCTTTATTCTTCTTTTCCGAATGTCTACTATTTTGTCCTGCTTCTTGGGTTGTCAAAACTCTATCTCCAATGATGTTGATATATTCTCCACACTTTTGATTTATCCATTCCAACATCTTATTGATCTTTACCTCAGCTTCTTCTAACAATTGTTGTATTGGAAAAGATGATGTTTCCACCTTGAGATTTGTTGATTTCTCCTTGTTATGATCGTGGACCTTTGTTGAGTTAATATTTTCGTCCCATTGATGTTTTTCAACACTCTCACATGTAGCTATTTCTCCTTCTTCTTTTGCTACCCGCTTAATCAGCTCTTGGATTTGATGGGTTCGTAGTTGGTATAGTTGACCTTGGGCATACGTTCCTAAGGTCTCTCTTGTTTCATTATGTAGCCCATCAATGATATGGTACATTAGCCTTTCCTCGAAAAACCCATGGCCTAGAAAGTTTTTTAATAGTGTATAATATCTTTCTAAGGCCATGTCCAAGGGTTCATGTTTAGCTTGTTTCCATCCTTGGATTTGTTTCCTCAAGGCTGACACTCTTGCATAGGTTTGATATTTTTCATTAAAGACCTCTACCATTGTTAACCAGCATCGTATTGAATTTGGTTTTAATGAGCTATACCATACTTTAGCTTGGTCAATGAGTGTCATAGAAAAGAGCTTAAGTTTTTGCCACCCATTATCAATGTTATTCCATGTGTAGGCATCGTACAAGGCTAGTAAATGTTGATGCGGATCTAAGTCATAGCCTCCTGAAAATTTGGGAAAGTTATTTAAATCAAGCCTGGGTAGACGGCTCTCTTTACGATGCCTACA
>MNCI01013305.1:178489-189083 GCA_015680685.1 Gnetum montanum
CTGTCTTCCCACCTGGACTAGTATTGTATATTTGTCACATATGGTTTAGTCCAGATGAGGTGTATGATGTGTTCCTAATCTATGCTACTCCTGAAGGTAGTGGAAAATAATATTTAACTAAGCTAAGCTAGGAGGAAAAGGGTAAGAAAATCTAATCTAGCCTAAGTGCGACAAGCAACCGATTCCTTGATCAACCGTACACATCTTGGACCTCGTGCATGACTACTACTAGGACTATCAAGTGTAGATCCTAGGTACGCCACTGGGATTACCAAGTGAAAATCCCAAATATGCCACTGGGTTACCATGCGTAGATCCTAGCTACACCACTGGGCTACCAAGCAGTCACACTTAAATGCTCGTAATCAAGTCGTACTCATTCTGTGTTCTAGGAGTTAAAGGGTGAGAGAGAGAAAATAGTAAATAACATTAAATAAATAAACAAAAAAATAAATAACAAAGTGAATGTGATTGAATGGTCTTGTTCAGGATGGCAAGGCTTGATCTTGATTCTTCTCAACTTCTTCTTTAGAAATCAACTCTAGTAACTTGGTAACTTGAAAGAATTGGGCATCATACCAAATATAATCCAAAGTCTCAATGAAGAATGGTGTTGAACCATCCTCATTAATCATTGCAGAGTAATTTGTAAACTATGGTTCTTGATGACTGCTATCCATCAACATCATTTGTTCTTAAATTCTAGAGTCTAACTGATCTACTGAAGATTCAAAGTATGCAGAATATGCACTAGCTAATGAAATTTCATGCTAAATTGATAAAAACATCTTCTTCAAGTCAGGTTCATCTTCCAAATATTTCTTTATAGATCCATATTTTAATAATTGATAAACACTACTTCAAACTTTCGCATTGAAGTCTCAACAAAGAATAAATGGAACTAGATTAGTATAGCTTAGGAATAACATATTTTTTAAACTCTCTCCTATTTGTTTAACCAAGAATTTCCCTTGACAAAGTTGAACATATGAACACATTAGTTTGTCCATTAAATGTGTGTTAACCATGCATACATATCTTCTTGATAGATGAACTTTTAGAATCACTACCAAGGCTATGTGATTTTTCCAAAATCTTGACTATTCTTTCTTTTCCATTGCTTGAAGTTCTGGAATTTCAAAAATCATATTTTCTAAACCAATTCAAACTTGGCTTCTTTATAAAAGATCACACAACCATCCATGTTGTCATTTCTACAATATGCTAATCTATACAGCTCAAAAGAAGAACTTTCACAAGAACCTTTTTGCTTATAAATACCTCTATATCCCATCTTTTTCAAATCTAGTTAGAATTGATATAGAAATTCCCATGATAAGATTTATTGTAAGCACAAGACATCAACATCCAAATCTTGTAATTCTACTAAGATGCATAGATATCAATATTCATGCCAATCCAAGGCCCATGATGGACATTGCAGATATTGTTTCTTACTCACTAGTGATATTGCAAGCACATTGTATGTTGCAACTTTCATTTCTATTCTTGGATTCTTATCTAGATCATTTCTCTTCATGAGTATCATACTCCTTGTCGAAATGAGATTTTGAGTCTTCATGTTGTTTTGCCCTCTGTTTTAATTGTAGGATGGATTAATATATCCTTTTCTTGATAGTTAAAGATTTTTTTGTTTCTTTCACTAATTCTCCAACCAATACATCAACTGATCTTTAACTAATACACCAACTAATAATCAACTACACCAACTAAATAACTATATTATCTATTTGTATAATTATATTATCTAATTTTAGTAATATTTAATAGCATCATATAATTTTAGTAATATGTAACTATATTATCTAATTTTATATAATTATATTACTTGATTTTTAGTAATATTTAACTATATTTTTTTATGACCTTTATTACCCCCTTGAGAACACTAACTATAGCAATGTAACTAATGACATGCCATAGTGAACTTAAGACTATCTACAAGGGTTATGCACTAAATCTTAAAGCCTAAAAGGTTAAATTTATAATATTATTGAATTATAGGATGCTCAGATGATAAATTTGACCTCATTATTGAGTTTAAAAGGTTGAAAAATATTAGAAATGACTATTCATATGTTGAAAATGGACATCATATGCTTGAGTGATGCAAAAATTAAATTTTTGAGGATCTCAAGATGCTATATCAGGCAAGGAGTAGAAACTAATTTTTTGGATTTCATGGGATGGATCTAACTTTACCATTGAGTTCAAAAGGTTGAAATATATAAGAAATAACTCTTCATTCATAGAAAAAGGTTTCCAAAATCAAAAGTTATGGCTTTTAGAGTGTAAGTACTTTGGCGTAAAAAACTTCCCGAGAGGTCACCCATCCCAATTCTACTCCAAAACGAGCATGCTTAATGATGAAGGTTTTATTTCTTTTGTTACCACAACGCCAATTTGAATTTTTGTAAATAAATGAGCATGCTTTTTATTTAACCTAATAATTATGGGTGAAAAAAAATTTTGAACTTTTTCCATCAATTGATGGGAATCTCAAAATTTTCATCAATTGTCAAAAAAATTGATTTTTCTGTTTACTGATGGATGATCCATTCTAGGGTCTAAACAGTGGCACTAGAGGTGGTCATTGGCAGTGATGGAGGTGATGATCGATAGTGCTAAAGGCAGTGATCGATAGCACTGGAGGCAGTGATGATGGTGCTGAAGGCAATGATCGATGATGCTCAAGGCAGTGATGGACGACACTGGAGGTAGTGATGGGTAGCACTAGAGATAGAAATGGATGGTACTAGAGATAGTGATGGGTAGAACTAGAGGTAGTGATGGGTGATGTGCATGATAGGCAATGGGTAAGTGACAGGTGGGCATCATACATGTGGTGTGGTGTAGGCAGGCAAGGCACAACATGGTGTGGTGTGGCAGGTGCAATGTGACAGGCAAGGCACAGTGTGATGTGGTATGGTAGGTGAGGCATAGTGTAGGAGATTTCAACCACCATATTAGTGGTCATGGCATCAATGATGTGGTGGACTGTGTGGTCAAGATACTGTGATCGAAGGGACTACAGCGGTGCTAGTTTCTAGGCCATGAAGAGGTAGTTGTTCGGTGTTGTGCACGTAGCTTTTGGGTGCCCTTGGGCCTAGCCCAAGAACCAGTCCTCTACAACCATAGCCTCACTGCAGCTAGCCATGGCTGGCCACAAGCCTTACCATAGGCTTGGTTGTGGCTAGTCGCAGGCCTTGCCACAGCCTGCTAGTGGCCTAGCCATAGTTGGGTATAGGCCTGGACACTATTTGCCGCAGGCCTGCCTACAACTAGCTGGAGCTAGTTGCAAAATTTTTTTTATATAATTTAAGTGTTTTTTTTTTAAATTATCAGGGCTCAAGTTTGAACTCAAGACCTCTTGATTTTATTTTTTATAAAAAATAGATTTTTTTTTCAAAAGTTGGAGGGTCAAGGTTTGAACCCATGACCTCCCGCTTAAATAAAAAGAAAATTTTTTAAGTATATATATTTTCTTAAAATGGAAGTTGGGGTTTGAACCTACAACTATTCACTTTAAAAGGTTTCTTTTTTTTTGAAGTTTTGACTATTATTTTATTCCACCTTGCCTCGATGCTTGACATGGTGGTTTGGCCGATGACAAAGTAGGGGTTCAATATGGGTAAACAGCAAATTTGGGTTGATTTTCAACCTAAAATTTTGACAAATTTTTTAATAAATAATAATAATAATTTACTATTATTTTAATGCATGTATAACGAGAAATTTTAAACATCAATATCTTCCAAATCGTAAGTCTGATCAAGATGAAATTTGTACCATTAGAATTGTCTCAAGTACTATGCATTAGATATAGTTTTAGGGTTCTAAAATGAAGTTGATTTTTCAAGAATTAAAAGGAAAAAATAGCCTATTTTTTTCAATTAACATTTCTAAGTTAACATATGGTAACTTGGAATCTTCTAAATTATTTAGATAGTAACTTTCAACAAAATAAGATCAGTTCATGTCATGGTTACTTTCTGGAAAGAAGTTTAACAATGACCCTAATCAATTAATAATTATAGTATTAAGATGGATAAAAGTTACCTAGATCTTTGTATCATTTTCTTACCAACATCTCTTGCAATTCATGAATCTTGATGAGGTATGACCAATCTTCATTGGTTAATGATATCTATCAAAGAACTTTGTTGGTTTCTGGGATCTAGATGCCTAATCCACTATTTGTGAAGTTAATGGAAAGGTATCTTCTGACTTGCATCACAAATATATGGTATATGCGGTGATGATAAATGGCTTTCTCTATGTTGTGGCTTCAATGTTTATCATCAAGTTCATGTTGTAGTCAGCCCATGGTTCTAAATGGCCCTTGGGTCGTGGTTTGCTCTGATACCAATTGTGACATCCCATCCTCGAATGTCATGGAAAACATCAAATATATGATATATTAGACATTATGTGTATAAGAAAAATATATCAAATGTGAAATATAAGTGATATTCGACACTATGTATACAAGAAATAATAGGAAAAATGCAAAAAGAGAAAGAAACGAATGCTTTATTGATATAGAATAGCGTGTCTGGATCATGCTTTGAGAGTGTTTCTTGAGGTTTTCTTTCTTTAGCATCTATCCCTTAGAGGCAATCCAGCACGACCACCATATTTACGCCTATAACCTAGCTAGAAGGGATGGCCAATTCACTTTCTATTCCAGTTCATCTGGCTTCCCATGACTTGCCTATACCAACTTTTCCACTCCATGACTTGCCTATACCGGCTCCGCCATTCCATGCTGGCACAACGTCTAACCCCGAGTATAAATGCCTTAGGCCAAATCCCCAAAGGTTAGCTTAAGAGACACGTCCATTATTACAACATGCCCTTTTGAGTCTTAATCACAACTACCCTTTCATATCTTGTTAAAATAACAATAACACTTGTTATGAAGAAACACCATCTTCATTAGGTAGTAGCATCATTTGGGAATGGGAATGTGACAAGTAGTTTCTTTTGGATTTTCATACTTAACTTTCCATAGCCATTAATCATCCATGGGGCCCACGGACTCCTTGGTTAGAGGATATGCAAGGGCAACAAGGACATGTGCCTACTTTGGGAAGAACCCACTTGCATACCTTTTGGTTGGATTAGTTAAGTTCTTTATCCTTAGGCATTCTCACAATCAAATCCTTTTATGTGCCCCATCAATGACATCCAATTGTGTGCATCTTCACAATGTTTTTTAGTGAAATCCACTTTTCTATATTCTTTAATCCTCTTCAAGAATTTCATCATGTTTGGGATTTTTAGATTTTAATAATGAACCACTTATTCATTTCACCCCATTTTTCAATCTTCCCACTAATGCTATTAAAAAAATCAATCCACCATAATCGCAACCTAGTCAATTGTAACTATCGATGAGACAAGGTACTTAAAAGCTATAAGTGTCACATTGCACACTAATCTATGATTTTTTTGTGATTGTAGTGGAAAGCATGGACTAGAAGCAGGACTATTTTCATCAAGGAATAAGTATCAACACCATGCAATGAGAATCCTTCATGTTCATTGAATCTTCTTCCTCATTCTTTAGCTTCCAGAGGAGTCAGATGTCAATTTTGGCCAGGGTATTCAATTCTATTATCATGAACACCCAATTTCATAAAATATTGTAAATCCATACACTTGGGCACTTAAATTTTGTTTGTTTCATCTAAGTCAGTTTGCATGTTAGTTAATAATTCCATACCTTGCCAATATTTTGTAAGGGACTTGTTCCTCCTTTTGTTCACTCAACGATGATTTTTTATTCAGTTGTGGGGGTATGATGAAGTGTATTTTGTCTAGCTCTAATATCGAAGCCTTGATATCAAGGGCCTAGAGACAATGTCAGATATCTAATGTTGTGGGATGTGTGCTAGCCTATAAATATAGTGCTTGGGTGCACAATTTGGGGGTAATATTAGTCATAGCATAGCAGAGCTCTTGTAGTTTTTCTTCCCCCAAGTTAGAATATTTTTCCAAGTGCTCGCAAGAGAAGTTATTGAGTGTATAAATCTTTATTCAAGCACTATTGTACTTGAACACAATAGTGTGTGTGGTAATAAAGATGAGCTTTCTGATAAACCTTGCAACACTTTAGCTAAATTAAATATTTTACTTATTTATTTAATGATTCGTGTAATTTTCTTTAATGTTTTTAAGTAATTAAGCTAGCTAGGTTAGAGAGCAATTAATTAAGCACATAAGTACAACTACTTTGAGCATGCAAATGACACTTGATAATCCCAGTAATGCTTAATGTTTGGTAACCCAGTAGCGTTATACATGTTCAAGATGTGCACGGAAAGTGGGACTAGATACTTATGTTAGGATTAGTTATACCTTGGTTAGTTAGTTAGATTAAATTAGTAATTAAATTACTCCATTCCTTTTATCCTTTATTTCAAGTACCCAAAAAATAAAACATAAAAATAATAAAAATCATACACCTCGATTTCACTTAACCATACCTTTGCATCTCACAAGTGTAATTGAGAAGACAACATATGACTATTAGGGCAAGTTCACTTCCTAGAGGCTAGTGTACTAGAAGACAAAGGGTCCATGGAATTTGACCAAATCACATGTGAATGCTTAATGATTTGTATGGTTGATCATAGGGGTATTTTATGCTCATTAGTAGATAATAACTAGATTCAAAGTATTAAGATAGATATGAGCATTATACTGAGCCCTATACCAATCATCCTAAATCCTCCAAAATGCAAAATTCATAGAAAGTACATTAAGTAAAGAAAAAAAACAAATCCATCATTAAAAATCAAAATCTAGAACATTGTAGCATAACACATAAAAAATATACTAGTTCTACATAATTTTACATCAATTAAAACAAAACCCAACCCTGATCTATGCAAAAACCTAGTGAATTGACACAAGTATGAAAAGGGGGCCAAGATTACTCACCTAGAATGTTGATAGCTTTTGTTACTTAAGTCTTTCCATGTGCTCCCTAGACTAGTAAGCTTCTCACACTTCTCCAACCTAGCAACTCTCCAACCTAAGAGCTAAGAGAAAAAGAATACTTTAGGTTAAGGGAGTGTGTGGTATTGAATGGCTTCTTTCCTACTCTATCTACCCCCAACTCATGTGATCTAGCTACCCTATCTTATCTATTTCCAAGACCCATGTGACATATCTACCTTTCTTCCCTTTAATCTAAGAAATAACCAAGGTAAAATTAAAATTACAAATTACATGTATAGATCACATGTCATGCCATCATAGCCATCACAACCATACCATGCACATATCATAACCTTCATGAGTACCTGCCACAACTCATTCACCTAGTTAGTGCACACCAGTGATAAGTAAAAATCATTAATCATGCATAATGATAAAAAAAGTAAAAATGAGTAATAAAAATTGATCATATGCTAAAAAATTCAATTATGCATACAAATATTAATATTAATATTAATAACCATCCTTAATTATTCTGCAATCTCTACTAAACTACAAGGTGTTACAAGAGCATCCTTGGATACTGATCAATGTTTATGATCCACCAAAAGTTGCTAATCATTTAATATTTTAAAAGGAAATTACTTTGCAAATTTTAAGTATTTTTTATCCTTTATTCCTTGCTAGTGATTTTAATTGAGTTATTCACCCTATTGAGAATCATAGTGGAACATGACACTCATATGTGTATGCACTATTTATAGTCGAAGAGTTCTAGCCCTTGGTAACATTATAATTCTTAGATAGTTCTCTAGTTTTTAAACAAATTTATAAGACATGGTGCAAGCTTATTAAGTATTGGAATTATAGCTATACTACAGTTTCAAAAGATATGCTTAAGTAAATTAACCCATGGTGGCTTCATTTTAAAAAAGAATCTTAGGCTAGTAATTCATTTGGACTATGTACCAATTAAAGAAAATTTGGTATCACTATAGTTTCATATGACATATGCATAATAGATAGATTACATGGAAGGAGGCTTCTAGCCTTTATGGTTTAAAAAGAAAGAGAAAAAAAATTTGAAAAAATAATTTATGATCTTGAAAATTTATTTAAAATTAACAAAATTTTGTATCAAGGTTTTTTTAAAAATTTTTGAAAACATGACAAATCTATTATTCCTATTATTTCTAAATTTGCATACAAGATTACTGCCAAGAATTATTTTATTCATCAAAAATTCAATAAAGCCTAGAAATGCAATTATCGTCATATTTTTGGATGAGAAAAATGGACTATATTTAAAAGGTTTCTACCTTTTTTAAAATTCATATTT
The DNA here is from genome assembly GCA_015680685.1 of Gnetum montanum. NCBI lineage: Eukaryota > Viridiplantae > Streptophyta > Gnetopsida > Gnetales > Gnetaceae > Gnetum > Gnetum montanum. Next base: position 186,798 of record MNCI01013305.1, read on the forward strand.
TTTTATTATGTCTTATTCATTAAGGTCTTCCTATCGACACTTATCTTCAACATATGGGAATTATTTCTCCGTAATGCCCTATTTATGGAAGTAAATGATCATTTTCTCATATTTTTTTGGGTGTCCTAGTGCATAACATGCTTAGAAATGGATCTCTAGAGTTTGAAAGTTTCAACTAAGCATCAATAATATCATTCTTATTGATCAACTTACTTTTGTCTACTTTCTTTCTTTGCATTTAAAAGTATCTTTGGTCACTTGCTACTTATTCTATTTGGAAGCTTCAATGTACAATTAGGTTTTAATAGTAAAAGCATAATAATGATCTTTCTTCAAGAGTTAAATATTGAATTTTCAAAGATGTCATATTTCAAGTACAAATTTAAGCAAAAAAGCTTCTATTGAAAGATGAATAATTAATTTGTTTCTTATAGTATTAATTTCTTTTTATTTTGGAGGCCCAAGATTGGAAATATTTTTGCTTCTATTGTCATTTGTTCATTCTTTTTTATTGAAGCTTTCTTTTAGGTTTAGAGAGAGTTATCTCCTTCTTTTTACAATAAATAATTTAGTAAGAGGGAAAAACCCATGAGGGTGCTTCTAAAAAATGGTAAGACCTTATCCTTTTCCTTCTCTAGGAAGGAGGTTTTTAAGGATTTTTTGTAAAATAAAAGCATAAAAGGATATTTCCAAATTATTAAGTGTTTTGTTTATACTTTCTCTTTGTTGCTCTTTTGTACTATGACTTTTTAAAAAATTATTATTCATTTTTTTGGGATCTAATACTCACCCCCGAATAAGATAGGATAGGATTCTTTGTTTCTTGGACCATTTTTTACATTTTGAAGCATGGTTGAAATCCTTTCATATACCCAAGTTTATTTTTGTTCAAGAGCATCTTTAGATCCTTGTCCTTTATTATTTGAAACTATTGATATTTATGTTCACTTTTGTTTTGATGGAAGAATTATTAAAAATTTATGATACATGTGAAATATTTAGTTTATTATTCTTAAGGTAGTAAATCTCAAGGTTCACTATAATTTTTCATTCTTGAAATGCTAAAATAATTATGCAATGCTCTAATTCATTAGTGAAAATAATATTCTCTTAATTGTTCTATGAAGAAAAATAATTTCTTGAGTTTAATAAATAATATTTAAAAGGATATCTTGATACATAGATGGACTTTACATAATTATTATGGATATCTTCATAGTAAAGTCATTTATTAGAGACAAATATCAAAGTATTAATGGATTCTTGAAGGAGATGAATACTCTATATTTTTTTCATATCTAGGTATTTATTAAACATTTAAAAAATCACATTTTCTAGTTAGAAAAAAGAGGACGCTTCCAACATATCTAACCCTATCTAGATCTTTCCGATTGTAATTTTCTTCTATTTAAAATTGCTAGAAACATGTATTCCTTCAAATAAATTCCTTATTTAAAAACTTGTTTCATGTATAGATAATCATCTCTCTTATTTTTATGTTTAATTATTAAACTCACCTTCCACCTTCCATCATAGTTCATATTCATGATATAGTATTTACGATAGGAATTTATAAGCCACTAGGTATTGATGGTTATCCAATTAATTGTAGATCATTTATATCGTAAATATGAACTAGGTATGCAAGTCGAGATAGACCGAATTGGAGATCGTTTCTCTGTATGCAAGAGCGCTTCTGTGTCTGCGTGACTGTTGGCAGAGATCTACGACAGGGAATTAGGCTGGCAGGCTGCGTCGGTTCTTTCCGATTTGTGGCAGACCCGGAGGATTCCTGTTCGTGATCGCCATTGTTTATCTCTGCGGATGTTTATCTCTGCAGATCACATTCCTGGTAACGAGTATCTGCTTCGACGTGTGGCATTGCAGATCAGATCAGGGGAGAATTTGATCGTTCCAGATTAGAGTTTCTAAAAACGACATGCATTGCTCCGGCGGGGCACGTTGAAGGATTCCAAAATTGGTTGAGATCATCACGCGTGCGTTGCCTAAAATTATCCCGGTGCGTTTGTTCCATTGTGTTCTGTTTGGTTTTTTTTCATATTTTCTTTTTTCTTGTCTGAATTGGCTAGGTTTAGGCTCAACGGGTCTGCATGACCCAATCCGCTTTGTCTTCTTGCTCTGATGGTGATGTTGGAGGAAAAAAACGTAAAATAATGGAATCCTCCNCCATCAGAGCAAGAAGACAAAGCGGATTGGGTCATGCAGACCCGTTGAGCCTNAAGCTTTTGCAGGATCGAAATCCTCCTTCCAGGGTTGAAGGACTAA
>MNCI01013305.1:193103-215034 GCA_015680685.1 Gnetum montanum
AATGAATTTGACTACGGTATGAAATGCTCTATTGCTGGAAATGTCCAACTTCAATGTCGCGAACTAGGCTTTCTCAATAATATTACCTTTTCCAACTGAATTCTCTTTGAATTAGGTGTCTTGATCTCCTTCGTCAGCTGTCGTCCCAGGGGGTGCGATAAGCTTTTGTCTTGTTGCAGGTTGACTGGGGGGTCAACTTGCAACATTGGGCTCTGTTAAGGTTTTGGATTTAATTTTTCTTCTCCAGCTAGCACATCACCTTAACAACCCCCCCCCCCCCCCCCAATTAATTGTTTTAAAAAATCAACATATTATGGATAAATATATTTGTAACATGCTTTTTGAGATTTGAAAAATTAATAAATTTTTTTAGAATTAAATTTTACATAGATTACTTTTTATTTTTATCAAAAACAAGTTTCAAACTTATAACATCAAATATTTTAGACTACTTAGTCTTTGTTATACTCTATAAAAGATTAGTTTAAGATTTCTTATAGTAAAAATGGAAAAGATTTTATCCTTAATCATTGTTCTTAAATCAACAAGTTTATTTTTAGGTATACATATCTTGAATCATGAAGAGCTAGGAAGTAGTATAAACCTTATGCAATAGTCTAACTTATTGAAGGATCAATATTCTTCTAAGATTTAAGAAGTATGTCATATTTATTTTTATTTTTTAATATGGACCTTTTTCAATATTAATAATCATTTTATGATTTTTTATTATTTCTTGGTGAAAAACATGCAAAGACTCGAATTGAAATCACATGTTGCCAACTATTCTTTGTGTAATGATTATTAACAACTAACATGATTCATGGAACAAAACCAATTATAATAAATGATACTTATCATGATTGCATGTCATTTTTTTACAAGGAATTTTTGAAAAAATAAAAAACAACCTAGAACTATTTATAGTTAATGACTTCTTGATTTAATTCTTATTACTTTATTTTTGGTGGCTAAGAGTTCCATAATAGAAATCCCTAGCAACATGTATCAATTTCCTACTATGCATTAGATGAAGAAATTTTTTGGTTTTATCTTTCCTCACCCTATATTCTAACTTATTCTACCTCTAACTTCTATCCCTTGTATGACATCCCATTTCTAGACGTCAAGAAAACATCAAATATACATGTTGAATATATTAGGGAAAATGCAAAAGAAAAGCAAAAAGAACTCTGTTAATAAAAAAAACGTAGGCATAGTTATTGTATTTGGATCATGCTCTAAGGATTCCTTAGTATTTTCTTCCTTTAACATCTATTTCGTAAAGGCAAACTAGCACCACCACCATGGTTAGGCCTATGCTCAATTAGTAGGGATAACTAGTTACCTTTTTATCCTACTTTATCAAGTACATGTTACTCATCTTTACCAGCTCCACAACTTCATCCTAGCATGACCTCTAATTACTTAAGGATCTTTTTCCATGCTCCAATGCTCCCTCCATGCTCCAATACTTTGATGCTTTGATTTCTTCTTTTAAATGAAGTTAAATATTTTAAAGTTTTCCTAGTTATTCTACAAATAAAATATAATCAAGAAAAAATAAAGGAAAATAAATGTTAACATGTCAACAACTTATCTCAGTCTCTAGGTAATGATAAGTCATAAATTAAAGGTCTACCAACCATTAATCACTAGTCATAACCAAAGTACACTATGTGCATTTTGTATCTTTAGTTATCTAAGTGAGGGTAAGGAAAATTCTCATTCCCTATTCGTATCACTTGAAAATATTTTACTTACCTAATTTAGAAACATAAATTGAACAAGGATAAAAAAAATAGAAGCAAAGTTAATTAAATTCCTAATTTTCATCAATCTTTGGGATCAAGGATGTAGTCATAATTCTACTATAAGAACTATATACTAATTTTCCTCCCTTATTTTTTATATGTCAAACTTTAAAGAATGAAAAAGTGGTTCTTTATATAACTAAGAGCAAATGTAGGTTTAGTAAAAGAGTCTTGAAGGTCATGAAAGTTAATTTAAGAAATGATTAGAAATCAAGGAAGTTACTTGATAATCACCAAGGTTGTTTAGTAAAGTCCCAAGCTAAGAGGAAGTCTAAGAAGTAAGAACAAGGATTCTAGGATGTTATTCATTAAGGCATGCACAATAATCAACAAGGCAATCATTGAGATTCAAGAATTGGATTAATTCTTGGCTAATATTTGTAAAGCACTTAGAAGGTTAAATTAAAATTTTTATTAGCATAGCTACATTTTTTTCTCTTAGGGTTTGATGATATTAAGTGCATAGATCCATAGTTTATCCATTGTATCACTATGCATCTATGGATCTAGATCAAGGACTTCTTATTTCGTTGTCCTAGTATGAGCTAAACTAGTGTAGATCTAATTTTGGAATTTCTCTCTACACACACTCTTTCATTTTATTCTCATTACTTTAAGGAGTGTATATTCTCTTCAAGGGAAGATCCACATTTTTTTCTTGAAGGGTTTATACTTGGGATGGCCAACTGTTTGCTAATTTTCCTTCATCCTAATGGATTATGTATGCATCTTATTAACCACTATATTTGTACTGAATCTTACGAGATTCTTGGAAGTCCTATCAAATATCAAACTTGAAGATCATTGTTCACCCTATGCGGAGTGTGTAGCATCTAAGGATCTACTATAGTGGTAGCCTTAGCTATAGTTTTAATTCAAGTTGAATTTTATTATGGTGATTTTTACCATGCACATTGGGGAGTTTGTTCCTTGTGTAGTTGGTTTCAATGGTTTAATTTAAAATTTACATTTTTTATTATAACTTATTCATCCTCCCCTTATAAGTTAACTAACTCACAAGTGGTATTAAAGCATGGTAATCATTTCTAGATTAACAATGTAGAAATATAAAAAGAACAAGAAAGGTAATTGTAATATCAATATATCCAAATGATATAAACTACATCATTGAAAAGAGTAGGATATAAGAAATCTTATGCTCTTTTGAGTTTGATGAGATGTAGGTTAAGAATGATGCAATAAAAACCAAGAAAGAGATAGACATGACAACCACACAAGGAGATTCTAGGTCAAATGAAAGTTTTTCTTATTAGACTATGAATACAAGAAGATCTTAACTAAGCTTACTTGCAAAAAATAGCCTTAAGAGTAGCTAGAGGACCAACTTGGTATATTAATAGTAGATGCTCAAGATACCCCATGGAGATAAATGTCAATTGATAGTGCTTAAGGATGAGGATAGAGGAACTGTTACTTTTGGAGACAACAAGGAAGCATACATCAAAGGTATTAGTACCATTGGTGGAGGTAATCTTTCCATGGTCAAAAATGTATTTTACATTAAATATTTGAAACATAATCTCTTAAGTGCTATTCAAGTCTATGATGTTGACTATAAGGTTATTTTTGAAAAAGATGCATGCATTATTGAAGATCTAAAAACTAAAAAATTTCTTATCATGGGATACTGCAATAATAATGTCTATGTTACTTTGCTACAAAAAATTACTAATGTTGATACTGTATGTCTTTTAAGTAAGATAGATTATGCTAGTCTATGATACCAAAAACTTGGGCACATTAATATGGAAATCCTACACACACTTGTTAACAATAATATGGTGAGAGATCTACCTCACGTTAATGAATTTATATTCAAATATGTGAGATTTGCTAAAAATGCAAAATGATAATGGTAAGATTTGGTAAGAAGAATTGTATCTCTATTTCTTGTCCTTTGGTTCTATTATATCTTTGTTAATATTTGGTTTTGTTTTGGTTGGACAACTCTAGATACCTAATGATTTAAGTCCATAAGAAATCTTAAGATGTTATACATCATTTTATGAAATTTGTATACTTTATAATATGTATCATTCTTCTTAACTACTTGCTTATAATTCTTTAAAATCTCCTTTGATCTTGTGTGTACATAGGCTAGTTCCTTGTGAACTTAACTTATCTCATCTTTATGACTTACAATTTTGATTCTCTAGACTTTGCAAAATAATTCTTCATAAGTCTTCTTCTTTTCTTTTTTTAACTTTGCTAAGCTATTCTTCACTTACCTTCACTAGGTTTTATAAAATAATTCTTTGTAAGTCTTTTTCTTTCTTAATCATCATAATCTATCAGATAGCCTTCTCTTCATATTTAAGAAACCAAACTAGGCTACGTATGGTATACTTTGGACCTTCTCTTTCTCTTTAGGAAACTAGATCTTGTACTATAGGGATTGTTCTTTTCTCTTTTAACACTTAATTCTTAACTTGAGTCACTTCTTAAACCTGTTGGTTGTGGTGCTTGGAATCTTATTACGAACTTCTATGTTTTGTAACATCTACTTCATATCTTTGAGTTACTAGTTGACTTGGGTTCTTGATACATCATAATGTGTGTTGTTCCTTGATTCTTTTATTCTTATTGATTCATTAATTCTTCTTCAATTCTTCACTCTTTTCATACACATATTATTTCATGGACTTCACTCACTCACACATTTGTAACCTAGATGTTGATTGTTGATATTTTGTAGAAAGGTTGTAGTTGTTTCTAGGTTACAAGTCATACCTTTTCATTATAAATTAATTAAGAGCTATTAAAAATGGTCTTAATGGATTACAAAACTAATGATTATTCATTAACTTAAGAATATATTCTAACACTCCTCTTCCAACATTAGTTTTGAAACCTTGTTTGTTGTTTCTACTAAATTTGATGAGTGAACATGAATGTTTATAAGTATCCAAAACATTATTTTGCTCAGGCATATAGAATTATACACTCATAAAAATTGATGGACTTACTCCTCTTTACTCATGTGTTTGTAGAAAAAACAAACAATAAATGGTACATCATGAATATAAGAACTAGAACTTTTATTCATTTTTAAGATATAATACATTATGGAGTACCAATCTAAGAAATAGATAAGTTTAGAGTCCACTTTAGCAATAAAATAGAATGATGATGTAGAAAATGATTCTAGGCCTTGAGCTTGGACATTAGTTGGAACAACAATAAGGGAGGATGGATGTTTAGTAATATGTTGAATAACATCAACAAGAGTAATACCAGTTGATGGTTTTGAAGAAAGCATTGGTAGAACTTCTAGTTGTTTCTACTATATAGAAAGCTTTAGTAGATCCATTTCTCTTTGTAATGATGAAAGCTCTTCTTAATATTCAATGACTTTACTTTCTTTTGAAGTTAACTTCAATCTATATTCTTTAGTAGATTAACTTGCTACATGCATATGTTCCTAGATATGTTTTTGTAAAGCTTGATGCTTACTAATAAGGTAGAGGCTTTACTTTATTCTTGAGTCAATAATATTTATTCTTAAGTTTGTCAATCTCTTATTAACACTTGTCCTTTATCTTTGTAACTATTTTCATTATATTTGTAGACTAAGCTTGCTATCCTTTCCCTTTCTCTAGTAACTACAATTTGGGTTTGATATATGCCTTGCATTTTCCACTATCTAAGAAAAATTTTAAAAATCTTTTTTTAGCTTATCAAATTTTTTTATTTGCATTTGAAGCATTGTATCCCAATCTTCCTTTTCTTTTTCAATTATTGATAGTCTTATTACTACACCTAAAATTTCATCATCTTCATAATCTTCAACCTAGTGGAATGCTACATAATGGATCATCGATTATATATATATATACACTTTTTCTCTTACAAGCTCATGATCATTCAAAATATTCTGCTCTTTAGGGCTCAACCAATAATTTACCCTTTTCTTGATTACAACATTTATATCCTTTCTCCATTACTCAACAAGATCTTTCTAGAAACTCTTATTATTATTCCATTTATCAAAGGTAGATGATTCTATGTCCTAATTAACTTAGAAGTATTAACTGATACTCAATCAAGACAAGTCCTTAAGATATGAATTACATTAGTTTCATTTATAATTTGTATATTTGTGCTAATTCCTTTACATCTAGAATAGTTGAGCCTATGAAAGACTGAGGATCTATCTTATCAGTGTGATTAAGAGAAGAGATAAGCAAGAATTCTTTACCAAATTGTTCCTCATTTTCATCAGAAATTAGGCTTTTCCCTTCTCTATTCTCATCTTATGATCAATATGTATGGATCTAGACTTCTCTATAGGACTTACACTTGATGTAGTAGTGGACATAAGACACTTAGCTATTCTTCATATGCTTATTCTGGTGCATGTTATTATTATATTTAAGCTCGCTTTTATGTTTACAATTGGATTGTCATGAATCATAACCTTGGTCATATCATTCAAATTCATAATCTCCCTCTTAAACAATAGAACATGAATTATCAAATTTATTATCAAGTGAGCTAGTAATTCCTTGCAACAGAATTTCTTTATTAATAATGTTAAAAGTTCTTCAAAATCAAATTTGCTAAGCTTTCCTTTTTCAAACTTAGCAAGTGTATGATAAAAATTGTACACTATAATTCTCGCTTATATATACTTTAATCTTGAGGCCTGAACATAATACAAAATCTTGAAGATATCCCATTGAACATGTGTTCAATGATCTGCACAATTCATCTAGTTATTATAAATCTTGCACATGAATCCCAAAGGCACATTCAATGTATCAACAATAATCCAAACATTTGTTTAGCAAGCTTGAAGATTCAGTTTAGACATAAATGCTTGCAGTAAGGCTTCATGATTTATTATTCTTATATTCATAAATGCTACATAAATATTCTTGTCTTAGGAAAAGAAACAAATAATTTCTTTAGTGATAAGGATATGGACAAACTTTTCCTAATAGAAGATTTTTAATATTCCATTATAGTAAGTTTTCAATGATTGATTTAATTCTTCATTCATCATAAGCTTTAAAGAAGCAAGTTTGAAACTTGCATAACTTCTCATGTCCATATTCTTTAATTTCTTGTGTACTTTAAAATAAATCATTAGTTATAGATAATTTGCATTTTTGGTGATAGTGCACTTAGGATTGATCTCTTCTCTCATTGGGATTATTGGCAGCATCATGAATGTTCCTCTATCACAAGAATAGCATCAAAATTAAACTTCTTTTTTATATTTATCTTCTTGGATGAAATTCTTCATGAATTACTTTGAAATGGATTTGGATTAATCTTTGCTTGCTCAGAAAGAGAGATTATTATCATTTCACTTAGAAATCGTTACTTGAAATTGTGCAAAACCTTCTTGAATTACAAATTCTGGAATTTTTGTCTTTGTATATTAAACATTTATGGTTGCTCATGTCAATATAATTTAATTATTGTTTATTTTGATAACATTTTGTAACATAGTAAATTATTACAAAATATCTTCTTATTTTTATTTCTTTATTCATTCTTAATGCAAGATTACAAAGGTTTGAGTTAAGTTTTAATATAAATTAACTCATTTATTTTAATTGTTATAAAAGAATGACTTAGCATCAGGTAACCAAGAAAAATAGGCCTTTAGATGCTTGTTCCAATTAGGCTTAGGAAACTAGGGCTTATTTGTAGGTCTTTGATGATGATTATATGATAGCTAAATTTGTTCATAACTCTTGTTTCCTTGGGATCTTTTTTCTTCATGGATTCTATTGAACCCATATTCATTCAAACTTCATATGATTTCATCCATCTTACTTTCAATTCATATGAACATGTAAATAATATACTTAATACAATGTTCAAAAAGTGGGTGATTCTTGTTAATGATATTTTCTTTCTCTTACATTATTGGAACATCCAACATTTTCTTCAAAGTTATGTTTAGAAGCTTCATTTACTCATGAGTAGACTTCATATACTTCAACTTCTTCCTCTTTGTAATCTTGACTTTCTTAGACTTCTTAAGATCTTTAATGTATCTTTTGCAACATATTTTATATTCCTTTACCTCATTATATACCACTTGATTTGGCTAACTATCTTTTGTTTATATTTTTTCTATACTTAATTAATAAATCATTTCATCCTCAAATATATGTAACTATCATTCTATTCCTCATCGACTCATAACTATTTGATCTCATGTATAATCTTGATTACTCTAATACCATGTTAGAGTTTGGTTTTGCGTCACTTGAATAATTCTAATTACCCAAGGATCTAAGTTTATAAGAAAACTTAACATGTTATACATCATGTTACAAAATTCATAACTTTTAATGATATGTATCATTCTTCTTAATCACATTCTTATAATTCTTTACAATATCTTTTGGACTTACTTGTACATTAGCTAATTCCTTGTGAACTTAGCTTTTCTCATCTTTATGACTTACTATCTTAATTCTCTGAACTTTATGAAATACTTCTTTGTAAGTCTCTTTCTTTTCTTTTCTTAAATTTTTTGAGCCATTCTTGACATACGTTTACTAGGCTTTATAAAATATTTCTTTGTAAGCCTTTTCCTTTCTTAACCATTGTAGCCTTTTAGATGGCCTTCTCTTCTTATTTAAGAAACAAGACTAAGAAACATATGGCATAACTTGAACCTTTTCTTCCTCTTTGGGAAACTAGATCTTGTGCTACAAGGATTTCTCTTATCTTATATAATAATTTCTTTTTGACTTACATCACTTATTATGCCTTTTGTTTGTGGTGCTTGAAATCTTGTTATGAACTTTTCTATTTCATAACATCTGCTTCATATCTCAAAGTTACTAGTTATTTCAGCATTTTTATATATCATGATGTGTATTGTTTTTTTATGCTTTAATCCTTATTGATTCATTAATTATTCTTTATTTCTTAACTCTTTTTATATATACACTTTTCCACACACTTCACTCACTCACACATTTGTAACTTGAATGTTAGTTGTTAATGTTTCATAGAAAAGTTATGATTGTTCCTAGGTTATGAATCATTACTTTTCATATGAATTAATCAAGAGTAGTTAAAAATGGTCTTAAGGGATTATGAAACTAATAATTGTACATTAACTTAATAATCTTGATGCGGTAGGACCTGTTCAAACTCTAAGTCTTAGGAAAAAATATATTATCTAATCATTTCTTATGACTATTACCAATATACTTATGTTATTTTTCTCACTTACAAAGATGAATTTTTTGAGCATTTTTATAAGCTATTCTTAAGATTATAGAATGAAAAATGGTAAATCATCAAGACTTTTAGAAGTGACAATGAAGGAAAATTCAAAAATGTAAAGTTCAAGGAATTTTGTAAAATCTTTGGAATTCATCATCAATTCTCCTTAGCAAGGACTCCTCAACAAAATAGTTTAGTAGAAATGAAAAATAGGAAAATGAATGAAATGACAAGAACCATGCTAAATGAGTACAACGCTTCATATAAATTCCAACATGAGACTATTACCACTACAGTCTACATTTCAAATTGAATTTTTTGGTAAGAAATTTTACAACCAAAAATCCTTATGAGTTATGGTTTGATAAAAAACTAAGAGTCAAATTTTATTTTTTTGAATTAAAATTTCTTATTTTGAATCAAAAATATTAATTTAGGAAGTTTAATGCCAAGGATAATGAAGGAATATTTCTTGGACACTTTTCAAATAGCATGACATATCAAGAATTCAACTTGAAAGCCTTCATAGTGGAAGAGATCATTAATGTTAATGTTAATGATGAAAGAATTTCTTTTGCATGTGTGTCTAGGAAGAAGAACTAACATGGATACCTCTCAACACTCCATGGCCAATAGAAATTGAAAGCCAACCTCTAAAGAAGAAACTAGAGGAAGATTCAAAAGAAGATCCAATAGTAGTAGAGGCATCCAAGATGCTAAGAGATACAAGGGCTCTTTCAAAAAGTCACATCATTGGAAACCCAAATGATGGAGTAAGGACTAGAAGAGGAACAAGTGAAATTTATGCATATGTAGCCTATCTATCTCAAATAGAACCAATGAACTTCAAGGAAGTATAAGAAGATGAACATTGAAATACTCATCATGTAAGAAGAGCTAACTTTGTCAAAAGGAAAAATTTTTACAGACTAGTTCCTAGACCAAAATACAAACTCATTATTAGTACTAAATGAGTCTTCAAGAAAAACACCAATGATCAAGGAATCATCATTAGGAACAAGGTAAGACTTGTAGCCAATGGCTACAATCAATAGGAAGAAGTTAATTTCAATGAAACATTCACTTCAATATCACAAATGAAGTTCATATGCTGGCATGTTACAAAGAATTCTCCCCTCATCAAATATATGTAAAAAGTACTTTTCCTAATGGAGTGGTTTAGAAGAAATTCTACATAAAATAACCTAAATGATTTATTGATTCTCATCTTTATAATCACATTTATAAATTGAATAAGACTTATATGAACTTAAATAGGATCCTCATGCTTAGTTTCAAAGATTATCTAAATTTCTTATTGATAACAAGTTTATTAGAGGTATTTCAAATCCTACACTCTTTACCAAGTCATATGATATTGATATACTATTAACACAAGTTTATGTGGATGAAATTATTTTTTATGCTACTAATCAAAATATATGCAAGAAGTTTCCTAAGATGATGCAGGTTGAATTTAAAATGATCATGATGGAGGAAATGAGAAATTTCCTTGGATTGCAAGAACCCAACAAATAAAAGAATTTTCATTTCCCAAACCCTATACATGAAAAATCTCTTCACTAAATATGAACTTAAAAATGCAAAAAGAAAAGCTACACCAATCATCCTTAGAATAAAAATTGATGAAGACTCTCAAGATAAAGATCTATGTGAAAGAACATATAGAGGTATGATAGGTAGTTAATTGTATTTGATAGCTAGTAAACTGGATATTATGTTAATTGTTAAAATCTGTACATGATTGCAATCAAAACCCAAAGAATTAGATCACAATGCTTTAAAAAGATTATTTTCAGTATTTAAAGGATATTACACATTGGGGGTATTTGGTATCCTAAGATTCCTAATCTTGATCTTGCTAGGTATTGTGATACAAACTATGCAAGATGAAAAATGAATAAGAAGTCAACTAGCAAATGTTGCTACTTTCTTAAACCTTGCCTAGTTTCATGGAGCAACAAGAAATAAAGTTCAGTTTCCTTTTCCATAATTATAGTAAAATACATACTTGTTGCAAGCTATTGTGCTTAACTTCTATGGATGAAGCATAAAAGACTTAAATATTAAAATTGGAACCATTCCCATTTTCTATGATCATTAGAGTACCATCACTATAATAAAGAATCTACTACAACACTCTAAGATAAAACATATTGAATTTAAACTTCCTTTTCTCAAAGAAAAAGTGGAAAACAAAAGCGTCTCATTGAAATTTGTTAAAATAGATGAATAATTAGTAGATATCTTCATGGAATAGTTGGAAGAAAGGTCATTCAACCAATTATGACACAACATTAGTATTGGAGCATGTTTCACCAAAATAAGTTAAGGGAAGAAACTCTTCATATTAGTTAGTAGTTAAAATATGGTTAGATTAGATTATTATATTAGTTTTTCTTACTATCTTTATTTTATTATTTTATTATTTTTATTTTGCCTCAACTACCCTTATAAAATAGCACTTGTTGAGGTAGAGCTCAAGTATCTAACAAGTTTTTTTTGCAAGTGAAACATAACTCTAGGGGGGACACATGGAATCTCTTTGATGCTTGTCCAAAAAGAGGGAGAGAAGCTAGTTTTACTCATACTCATCCATTCTTCAAAAGATAGAGATTGTTGATTATCCTACCTTAGTTTTGATGTTTCAAACTTTAAAAATCAAAGAAATTATAATTTTTATGATTGTGAACATATTTAGATTTAGTAAAAGAGTCTTGAAAATCATGAAAGTCAATATAAGGAATTATTAGAGATCAATAAGCTACTTGATGATCATAGAAGTTATTTAGTGAATTCTCAAGCTAGGAGGGAGTCTAGGAAGCAAGATCAAGGATTTTGAAATGTATGAAGGAAAATTATTTATCATCTTTTATCAACCTCAAATGTACGCTAGATGTTCAAATTTCATCGTAGACATCTAGGTAGAGAGTAGACCAAGTTTATAAGTCAATTAGCTTCTAGCATAGATGTCCTAGATTTAAGCCTAGATGTCCTAGTCTTGAATGTTTAAGGCTAGAAGGTAGATTTCCCAATCTTAGACATCCAAGCCTTCATTATGGATGTTCAAGTAGAGCTAGAGTAGATGACATGGTGGATGTCTTAGCATACTCTAGACATTCAACTTGAGCTAATCCTTCTTAACGTGGATTTCCAAGCCTTGAATGGAACATCCAAGATATCAGTTGAAAAAAAAAATATCATTTCTTGTCATTTCCTTAACTCCAATTAAAAGTGAAAAATTTGCATAGCATAGGATCTATCTAGGTAAGTTCCTAGATTTATTTCTTAAGGCTTGCATAGTAATTAACAAGGTAATCATTAAGATTAAAGGGTTGGATTGATTCTTCATTAAGATTTACAAAGGGCTTGGAAGGTTGAGTTGGAAGTTGCACCATTATAACTATATTTTTTTCTCTTAAAATTTGATTGTATTGAGTGCATAAACCCTTATCTTATCCATTGTTTTATTATGCATATATGGATCTAGATCTAGGGCTTGTTATTTCATCGTCCCAATATGAGCTAGATTAGTGGAGATCTAATTTTGGAATTCATTTCTGCACACACTCTTTCATTATATCATTCTCATTGCTCTAAGGAGCTTAAATTCTCTTCAAGGAAAGATTGAAATTATTTTCTTTAGAGGTTTACGCTTGAATGACCAAGTGTTTGATGATATTTCTTCATCTTGAGGGATAGTGTGTGTGTCCTATGTGAGCATCATATTTGTACTCAATCTTATAAGGTTCTTGGAATTCCTATAAGATACCGGGCTTAAAGATCATTGTTCAACCTAGTGGGAGTGTGTAGCATCTAAGGATCTACCATAATGGTAGCCTTAACCATAGTTTTTATTCAAGTTAAATTTTATAATAGTGAGCTTTACCATACATATTAGTGAGTTTGCTCCTTATATCATTAATTTTAGTGGTTCAAATTAAAGTTTGAATTTTTTGTTATAACTTATATATCCTTCCCTTTCTAAGTTAACCAATCCACACTATATGATAAGAGCACCATGTTTTGGATGGTAAGACTTAATCTTATTCCTTAACTTCTTCCTTAGGAATTAACTCTAATAGCTTGCTAACTTAAAATAATTAGGTAGCATAACAAAAATAGTCTAAAATATCAATGAAGAAGGATGTTGAGCCATCTTCAATAATCATGGTAGCATAATTAATAAACTGTATCTCTTGATGAACATCATCCATATCATCATTTGTTTTTAAATTTGAGGATTTACCTTATCTACTAATGATTTGAAGTAGGTAGAATATGCACTAGTCAATAGAATGATATGAAGAATTCATGGAAACATTTTCTTCAAATCAAGCTCTTCTTCCAAAGATTCTCTTATAAATCCAAATTTCAAAAATTAATGAAAATCACTTCCTACTCTTACATTGAAATCTCCATAGAGGGTGAATGATATTGGGCCAAGACTAGTATAGGTTAGGAATAACTTACCCTTTAAATGTTTTTCAATCCACTTAACCAAGTACCATACTTGACAAAGTCTAACATTTTAACACTTAGGGTTTGCAACCAATTTTTATTAACCACATATAAATACTTATCAAATGATCATATTCTTATTAGTAATGCTAAGTCTACGTGGCTTCTTTAGAATCTTGATTATTCTTTCTCCCTTATGGTTTAGACTTCTAGAATTTTGAAAATCATGTCTTCTAATATTTTCTTTAGTAGAAGATTTTCTAACCATCCATGTTATGGTTTCTAAAATAGGCTGATATATATGATTTTAAGAACGAACCATCATAAGAACCTTGTTGCTTATAGACACCTTCATATCCCAACTTTCTAGATCAAATCAAAATTGTTACAGAAATTCCCATGGTTAGACTTCTTGTAGACAAATAAAAACATCAACATTTAAGTTGGTAATTTTACAAGAATACTTAGGTATCGATATTCGTGCCACTCCAAGGCTTAAGATGAACATAGAGGATGCTATCTTTCATTATCTAGGGATCTTGCTATCACATTGTATGTTGTAATTTTCATGCATATTCTTGTATTCTTTCTGGACTCATTTTTCCTCATGGATATTATATGTCTTGTTATAATAAGATTATGTTTCTCCATGATGGTTGATATCTTCTTACTATGTATTAATGCTTGTTGGGTTGATTTAAGTCTACCTTGCATTACCAGATTACCAACTAATTTTCAACTACTTGGTATTTTGGATTGATAATAGTTTGGCATCATTCCCTAGGCTCCCTATGACCTTTCTACCCCCTTTAAGACATTGACTCCAATCATATAACTAAGGACCAACTAGGATTCATAAAAGAAGGTTTGGTTCTAGGGGTTAGTGGACTCTATCTAAATATAAGTATAACTTTTTTACTTAATCCAAAGACCTAAGATGATCATAAAAAAAGTAAAATTTATTAGTTCTAACTATTAGATTATTAAGAATAATTATTAAGTCTAAGTTATGGGCTTAATGAAACATGCTTTAAACTATCATCTACTTATTAGCTTCCCAAATGGTTAATCTAAAATTACCATTAGATTCATAAGGATAAAAAATATTATAGATGCCTATTTATCTATTAAAAATATACATTAGATACAAAAGTTACACTAATTTTATCTCCCAAGGATATTAAATCATAGTTTAAGAGAGATGATTAAAAACTAATTTTTGAAGTCCCATACCAAACTTTTGACTTCACCATCATGTCCAAAAAGTAAAAATCTACTAGAAATGACTATTTGTTTGCTAAAATGGCTTATGAAGTAAAAAGGTATGGGTTTTGAAGTTTGAAAATTTGGACATGAAATTTGAGACTTATCGAGATGTTATTCATTCTAGTACTACTCTAAAAGTAACATGCTTAATTAATAGTTTTTAAACTTAATTACTATCATCTAGTGTAGAACTAGGATTAGAGATGATGAAATGCACACATTTAAATTTCAAATTAAAAGTTTGAATTTAAAAGAGGCTTTTCCTACCTCTTGACCTAGTGCAGACCATTGGTGTCCATGGACACCAAGCTTGATACTGACCACTAATGTTCACAATATTCAAAAGTCAATACTAAGGTTCAAATTAGTCAATGGTATTTTTGAGGTTCATAAATACTATTGGTCAATATTACCAAAAAATTCAATGGAAAAATCAGATAAGGTAGATAGGTAAGAATTTGGTGGCAATGGGCAAGCATACATGGTGGAGGATAGGAAAAGAGCACAATGAGGATGGTATACAAGGGAGGTGATGCTAGCAAGATAAGAGAGAGCAAAAGAATGGTATTATGTGCAAAGATTGACAAATAGATGAGTAAAGATTTTGTATTACTACCAACTCTTTTGGCATCTTAATGCAACTTGGGAGGGGAAGTCATTGTGACATAGCTAGGTGTTATGTTGCTACATGGCCCTACCACATACATGCATAGTATTACAAATTTTTTTTAATTATTATTATTATAAATTTTTAAAATATTTTTATAATATATATATTAATTATGCACTAACTTTTGAATTGGCACCATGGCCTAGTTGGTTATCATAATAAATATTAAGTATTTTATTTCAGAAGTTTCAAGTCGTAGGTTTGACTCCAAGCTTCAAAATTTCTCAATTGAATTTTAATTAATTTTATTACTATTATTTTTTTAAATTAATTATTATACATTTCATGAGAAAATTAAAATTGAAATATCTCCCCTAAACATAAGTCAAATTGAGATTAAATTGGTACTTTAGGAATTGTCTAGACAAGCATTAAGCATTGGAAATGATTTCATGGCATGAAAACTAGGAAAATTTTTTAAAATTTTTGAAAACTAAAATTGTCTATTTTACTGAATTGGCATTATTAAGATGGCTTAAGAATGACATTAAGACTTCTATATGACCTAACTTTAATTATGAAGTCATAGGCTAAATGGCTAATATGACTCTACATAAAATCATATTTTAATTAAGAACCATATAAATGACTAATTATAGATATCATGCTTAGTGGGGGTAAGAGAATAAGGATTATCAAGATTGGGTTGTTTAGCTCTAAGGAGGAGGTTTGTAGAATAGAATACTACATTATTATCTAATAAGTGTTAATCTTTCTACCAATCCACTTTTTCGATGATCCTTACTAATTAAGTATAGGGGATGAATAGTTAGCTTAATTAATTTATGTTAATTTAGTTCTATTTTATAAATTTTTTAGTGAGACATACCTATGATAGGGGGTATTATGTTTATTACTATGTTAGTGAATTAAGTGTTCAGGAAAGACATGACCTTATAATAATGCAAAGTCTTATATGACTTTGCCCTAGCTTTAACCCAAGTCTTACCAACTAAGAAAAAAGCATTTTACCATTACTCTAAATGATAGATCCTAAATAGTTGGAATGCAATATGCAAATTAAAGATTTATTATGTTTGAAATCCCATAGGATCTATTGAACAAATATGACATTTTCATAAAAAATAAAAATAGAGTATCCAAATTGACTAAGCACCAATGAGGCTAGTAAAAACAAATTATGCAAGTCTTTTGCTATAACAGTATAGCACTGTCTCAAATGAATAGTCTTAAACAAAAAAGAAACACATGTAACTCATCTTCAAGGACTTCTAACTTTCACAATCTACAAATGTGCATTTCTTGAGGGAGTTGAATCCATCCTCCACTTTCAATTCTAAGATGATATAAACTTAAGTGAAGCTTACTAATAGCAATTTGATACTTGATTGATATAGCAGTTGAGAGATAGTAAGCTTCTACATCTAGTTTATTAGGTCTAATATAATGTAAATAAAATTGTTTATTGCCTTCTACATTAGACCACATCTATGTTAAAACCTTCTATTTAACCAGCTAGCAAATATGTTTAAGATTTTGTTGCATGTACTTCTAAGAAATATTCCATTTTCTCAACCATTGAATTCCTTGAAAATACCAACCATAGTCTAATGAATCGTCAAGAATTAATTTAGAAAATTTTTCTTATCTTGAGATATGCAAGCTATGAGCATATGTAATGACTTAGCATAAGGTTTTTTTCTTCTAAAGGTAATAAATAATTTTCACATGATAATAGGGCATTGCAAATGAGAAGATAAATTTTTTGGTTCATTCTAATAGTTCTTGACCCACTTATTAATAGTGTCATTTGTAGAATATCATATCCAGTTGTAATCTTCAACAATTTCTAAATTGCCAACATTATGCTGCCACTAAATAATTTTTGTTTATTGTGAACCTATCTTTGCATTAAAATCTCCACAAATAACTATTGAGGTTGTTACTAAAAATTCTACAATATATCTACCTAAGAACTAAAAATCATAATCAAGAGATAACTCTATAGAATCATATAATGTAGCATCTCTAGGGACAAAATAGCATTTGGCAAGGAAAGCATAACCATATTGGCATAAGATTTTTAGCTAAACATATTGTTTATGATCATTAGCTTTTCTAAAGGCACATAATTTTCAAGAGATTTTCTCAATAATATTGCAACGTCACCAAAACATTTGCCTCTTTACCCTTCACTTGTGTTTCTTACAACAAATTTAATAAATCAAGGAACTACAAAATTTATAGAACCAACACCTTCTAAAGTTTTAACAAAATCAAAAAACATCAAAACTATCAAAGAAACTAATGATATTCAATGAAATAACATTATTTGCAATTCCACTATCTAAATGAAAAAATCCACAACTTAAAAGGCCTCTATGTTTTATAAATAATTTTTGGAATACTACATATCTATAATTACTACTATGTTACTAGCATTTAGGTATGCTACAAGACCCTTTTCATGAGCTACCTTAACATTTCTTTTACTTGTTCAACCCTTTCTACAAGTTCCTTTTGAGTAAGATCTTTATTTATCTAAATTCATTTTCTATTCTCACTTTGCTTCAAGTGGCTTCAGTGTCTCCAAACATACATCATGAAACATAACAAGTACATGTTAAAACTTTTCATGTCATTCGCCTAGCATCCTAAAATCTTTAGCAATATTTAGAGAATTTGCATGCATATTATCTATAATCTTTTCGGCTTTCTTAACCAAAATTCCATCTATTTCACCCTCAATCTCTAGATACTTACAAATTTTATGTTTTTTCCCTTGTTCATCTTGCTCTTTAAAAACTTCTATGACTATAGATTTCATCTTTGTCTCTATTTCTTTAAGTTTAGATTCATTTTTATTTTCCTCCACCTTGGTTTTAAGTTATGCTAATTTCAATGAAATTTATTCATTATTATTTGGAGTAGCATTAGTCTCTTTTTCTCCTAAATCTTCTCTTTAAGAGTTGATAACCTTCAAAGAATTTCTTTGTCTTTTTCATGAATTTCATCCAACAATGCCATTTTATTAACCATATGCTCCCATTATGCAATTGGAATTTCTTTGATAGTAGTTGTAGTTAGAGATTTTTTTTTTTTTTTTTGTTTCTTATGATGATGCCACAATAAAGTTTCCAAATTTCTTGGGTAGACAACTCAAATTCTTTGAAAATAAACCCTCACTCATAAAATACCAATCAATTTAACCTACCTCTAACTACCCTTCCTATCCTACCTCTAACTACCCTTCCTATTGCTACCTTAGATCAAATCAATGTCAAAACCCTTATGGTAGAAATTGTCAATTACAAATAGATTAAGGTTTAGCTATTGATATAGGTGAATGGTAAAAAAAGAACTCATGTAACCAATCCCATAGTATTGGAACAAGGTTATATGATGATGATTTCCTATTGATATTAATTAATATTTATTATGCATAATTTAATCTCATTTAAACAAGATATGTCTTTATGTTGTGATACAATAGGGGTGAGTAGGCAAATGAGTGCTAGAGATAATCATTTGATGAACTATTTTTATATTTTGAGAAAATATTCAAGTGCATTATCTATACTTAGAAAATGCCTCCAAGCTAGCCTTTAGGGTCTTGGTACTAGGATTTGAACCAATACCTTTAAGGTGCAAAGTGTGCAAGCCAACTAGCTAAGCTACAATTGTTACTTTAACAATTTTTAGATTAATAAGATGATAGCTCATTTGGTGACTTGGTTTATCAACAAAGATGTTATAATTTTGAATGATTATATATGCAGCTTATTAACAATTAATTATTTTTTTTGGATGTACATGTAAAGGTAATGATTCTTCTTAAAGATACTTTTAGCTAATAAGAGGTGAATTAACTACTTTTAGCTAATAAGAGGTGACTTAACTAGCTATTGTGTTATTTGATAAGTATTATGTAAACAAATATTGCAAATTTGAGTATGAAACACTTTCTTATTCTACCTAAATTATACCCCAAAAAAATTATCAGTTCAACTATATATTTCAAAGTAAATAGTTTCAAGTTAGACCAATATAATTTAAACATATATACCAAATTTCTACGTATAAGAATTTGCAGTGGTAAATAAGTGTGATGTTTTTAGTTGAAGCTTGGAAGTGCTAGGTACATCACTTGAAAAGGTCACCTTGTTTCAAGCTTTGTTCCAAACCATACTAGCGAAAATACGATATGTTTCGAAACTATTTGGAATAATGATAAAAGGAATCGTTCACTACATTATAACAACTAGTCGATATGTCCGAGTGGTTAAGGAGACAGACTTGAAATCTGTTGGGCTACGCCCGCGCAGGTTCGATCCCTGCTGTCGACGAAGAATACATTTTCTTCATAAAAATACTTGACAACTCTTTTTACAGGTTCCACCAAGCGTGCTAGCTGCGGGGCCGAAGAGACGAAGGCAATGTTTATCGATAATTATTGTAGTTTGAATAATCAAAATAATTCCTGGTCCCGAGCTCAAGAAGGGAGCGATCTCTGAACGTGGACAGCTTCATCCTTCTTCCCAATATTTTACCTGGCACTAAAGGATAAGGTCATGGTCAATCTTCATCCTGTGGCACTAAAGGATAAGGTCATGGTCAATCTTCATCCTGTGCCATCATGCGCGAGGGAGATCAACTTTGTCTATGCAAGACAAAATAAATTAAGTAGCCAGTGAAGTTTATAATAAAAGGACATGGAGTATTTTATCCATTGATGCATGTAGGCATCTAACAATTATTGACTTAAAAGATAAAACACAGCAAAAACGAAGAGACGAAGGCAAGCAAACAGTCGTCGCACGCAATGACAAGGTCACATGGGAAAGCCCACAAATAAATGATTCTTTACGGACATTAAACTTCAGAAATGGCCACGGTAAAAGCCATTTATTGGAAAATCTAATTAGAAGTTATTCCATATTTTGCAACGTGTTTCATTTTGTCTTTTTCGAACATGGAATTCTTAACCATTTTTGGCATTCGTTTGGAACTTGTGCCAAATGTCTATATAAAGTTATTGGCTTTATAATCTTAGCGAAAATTTGTTTTATAAATTTTAGTGCGAAATTCCTCTTCTTTATGTAAAGCCTTCATTGTATTAAAAACACAATATTTAAATTTTAATATTTATTAGGTAAAATCTATATTCTCTTGTTTTGTGTTTTCTATACAATAATCTTTGTTTTGTTGATATTAATTCTCATGGTTAAATAATTGTAGGATTTATGTAATTTGTGCAACATTCATTGTAACTTTTCACATGTTAAAGAATAAGTCTCTATGGATTTCAAATAATAAAAGATTTAGGTATAACTAACCTATTTATGAGATGCACTACTTATGTAGTGTTTGTATCTATTCTTCTAATTTATTTATAGATAGTGCAAGGAATATGAGTAACAATGGGTAGCTTTACATAACTATTGTTAAATTTGAAGGTTCTTCTACTACTTTTATGTTGGAATTCTATCATAAATACATCATATAATTATTGTATGACATTTAATAAAAGGGGTATTGATATAGGGCTAGATGCACATAGCATAGGATTAGTTATTGTTATCCTTTTGTGATGTCCTGTACTATGTTGTGTATGTGTGTGTACAATGTCTTTATGCATCTAGGATATCTAAGGTGCACTCGCTCTTCTAATGCATATCTAATGTCCTTGGTTATTTGGGGCTCAAGGATGCTGTAGAGTGCTTTTTAAGGGCAACACCATAACACCTTACACTAGTATTGTTAAATTTATAAGTTTGATAGATCTCCTATCATGTTAAGGTTTATACAATTTTTTAAAATATATTCGCTCTCTTTTTAAGACAAGGATGTCCTACCACAAGGCTACTTCACTAACATTAGTAAGTAGAGGCAAGTATTGAATCTATAACCTCCCTCATGAGAGATAAGTGTCTTGACCATTACACTACACCCAAGTGCTCCATATATTTTCTGTAAATACTAAGTCATAAGTGTAGTGTCCTATAAGTGTTGTGCCCCGTATTTACACTTGTGATCTTAATCCTTTATTTCTATGTTAAATTGTTATACAAGTGGTTTAGTAATTATTTTTTTATTTATTAATATTAATAATGATAATATAATTATAGAATAAGGCTTTAAAATTAATGGAAATATGATTTATAATTTATTATTGTTAACAAAAGTGTGAAATCTGCCATTATATGGACCAATTTGTTCCCTCATTTTGTCTCTACTCCCATATTTAAAAGCTTATTCCTATGTTTAGTTCTTAGTTTTTATGCTTTGAAGTGATGTTGTGGTCTTAGATGGTTAGTTGTTTATGTTATGTCTAATAATGAAGTGTTAGCCTAGTGGTAAGATTCTTGATTTGAAAGCTCCAAGTCATGGGGTTCAATTCTAGTAGGTAATGCTAAGTTATGAAAGTTCTAATTGAACTAATACATTTTAGGCTATACCTATATTATAATTATTTTAGGGTTCCAACACTTCCACCACCAACAACACCCCACACCCC
>MNCI01013305.1:215049-230414 GCA_015680685.1 Gnetum montanum
CTATAGGTTTTATGGTGTATGTATGTTTCAATTATTTTGAGTAACCCACTCATCTCCCCACTCCCCATCCCTTGGGCCTTGTCAATGATAGGTGGCTCAAGTGGTTAGCTCATGGTCTTGTTAGGAATGGGGTTGCTAATTCAAGTTGCACTTGAGATATCATTACATTCCTTATAGTTCTTCTAAAATATCATGTTGGCTATGTGTCTTTGGATGTAGTTATAATCATTCTTTCAATTCTTTAACAATGAGGTATTAGCCTAGTGATAAGACTCTTAATTTGAAAATTTTAAGTTATGGTTTTGATTTTGGTGGGAAATGTCGAGTTATAAACTTCTATATATCTTGAAGTGTACCTATATTTCAATTATTTTGGGTTCCAATACCCCTCCCACCCATTCTTTCAATTCCTTCCCTCCCATCCCCACCACATTTATGTTATGTCTTTAAAAGTTAGAAGTTATCTTTATGTTTTATGAACAAATGAAATGAGAGGACCAATGTATCTTCATGTAAATTCTATGTCAAATGTGGGGGATGGGGGTAAACCCAAAAAATAAAATCAAAGTACATTAAGTCATCAACATAGAAGAGAGAGTTTAAAGAAAAAACCAATGGTTTTGGAAATGTCTTTTCAAGTTTTCATTCTTACAAACAATCATAAAATACCTTTTCATTGGGGTAGGAAAAGGATTAGGGATCATCCTTCTTCCGATGTACTCTTAGGAAATTCACGTTTTACTAAAGGATTTTTTTGTAAAAGAAAAGAAAAATACTCTCTTCAAAGAAAACTAAAAGAAACAATAAAAAATAGGAAACAAATTGCAATAGAAGCTTATAGCTTTTGCAACTTGACTTCACAAGACATAAAAGGAATTAATACTATAGAAAAAATTAATTATTTAGCCTTCATTAGAAGCTTTTTGTAACACCTTGATTCTAGATACTGCTTCCTAGTTGGTATGTCTTATGGCTTGAACCCTTGATGTATTGTTTGACTAACCTATTCTTTGTGATTAATATCTTGTATCTTGGTGTATTTTTCTTGAAAATTATATTTTAAGTTTATTTGTATGGTTGAGCTATGTGTATTTCAATTGTTTTATAAAGTATATTTAGTATTTTAATTTATTTTATTGTAAGCATATGTGCACTAATCCTTTGTTGGAGTTTTGAGCAAGAAAGTGTCAAGTACTGGATGGGTCATTGGCACATGGGGTTCTACACCTAGCATGTGGTATGCTTTGATTATTATATGCATGACATCTTTTAGTGATTGTTTGGAATTTAATTAAAACATTACATAATTTATTTTCTAGAGTGGTGTCACAACATAGTACCCCCTAGATGGTTGTATTTGAATTGGAACTTTAGACCTTAGTTAGTATATAGCTTTAGATAAGCTTGCTAGGAGGCTCCTAGTATCATTTGGAGGGCCAACTTTGGGTATAAACCCTTTTTAGAATAGAATTTATATTTTAATTTTAGATTTTAATTAGCATTTACATTATGGTTTTCATCTCTATTTATGGCATCAAGGAGAAAGTTTTGCCAATCTCAAGGATTTCTTGCAAAGTTATCGTGGTAGAATTTTTTAAATAAGGAATGATCTAAAGATGAAAAATATTGTCTCTTAAATTATAAAAACTATGAATAATTTTGAAGCTTTTGATTTTTTTTTTTTACTTGATGTATATGAGTCCCTATTAAAACATATCACTTTGCGATACATATTTTTGCAAATTATTAGATTTATTTCCTTGAATGCTATGGAATTAATATTTTGCATGCTTAGTATTTTCTTGAATCTTTTTTGCTTGTTGAAATGGCCAATTCTAAAATGGTTAAAAAATCATTAGATCTTAAAGTTTTTATGAATTAGCATAATACTTTTATTAATTAGAAATGAAAAGTATATTTTGATGCATATTCTTCTAATTACCGTAAAATTCCTTACTAGATCGAATCAAAACATATTCCTCTTATTTGTCAAAGTATTGAAAGAAAAATTAATGGTAACATTCGCATAATCTTAAAGATAGAGTCTAAAATATTACTACATGATGTGCAATGCACACGTTAATTTGTAGAGATTTATTTATAGTATAGGAAGAAAAAATAAAAACTCAAGGCTAGTAATTAGTATTTTTACCAAAAAATTACATACTATAATTTGCAAGGATGTTGTGGATATTATTTCCATGAAGACCATGTTATTGGAATCTATCCTATTTTCAATAAAAAAGTAATATGTGAGGGAAAAAATAATTTTTAGAAAAAGCAAATAATGGTAGTAATCTTTTTCAATAAGTTTTAAGCCATTTAATAATCCTTTTAATTCTAAAGGTGCTTACCTTAGTGCAACATAAAAAGAAGAGGTATGCAAGTATTGCTTTTAATTTAATAACCCCAAAGGTGTTTTCTTCTTTCTCTACTTCTACTATTTTTTAAAATGTTTTTTTATCAAAAAATGCTTTTTCACCTATTAGTGACATGGATTGTGAGAAAAATGCTAAGCTTGAAAAATCAAGAATGGGGATATCCTTCCTCACATCTCAATGTTGGTTTTATCATGGAATATTTAGGATCTTTCTAATAGGTCCCAAGCAAAGATTGTCAGGGAGTATCTTTCAAATCAACATTTTTCTCTAAATTTTTTTCTTGAAAGAAATGAAAATTTTAGTGCATGATATTAGTTTTTGTTAATAAAAATTGAAGTAAAAAAGTTTTGAAGTTTGGATTTGATACCCTTAGAAGAGTTCTTTGGATTACTTGTAATAGTAAGAAAGGAAACTTTGGACTTTGTAATATCTATACTCCTAATAATTTGAAAGATTTATTAGAGGTTTGAAAATATCTTCTATCTGTGCTTAAAGTTTCTTGGATTATTATAGGTGATTTTAATATGATTAAAAGTAATTTAGATAAACTTGGGTGTCTTCCTCCTAATATGTTTTCTCAAGAAAATGTAGAATATTGTAATTTTAAAGAAAAATATTTTTTTATCTAATGTTAACTCTTTATTCCCATATCATTCAAATGAAATGCATTATATTTGATGTAATTATCAACATAGAAATGATAGAATTTATTGTTGACTTGATAGATTTTATATTTCTAATGTTTTTTTTAAAACCTACAAGGAAAGTAGAAGTGCATATAGATGCTACTTTATCAGATCATTTTCCTCTCTAAAATTAATTCTTCCTCTTGAAAGTATACACGCTAATATGTTCATAAGACTGAGTGGGAAAAATATTTTGTAGTCTTTATGAAATGTTAGAAAAATGACTATTGGTGATATTGTTGGATTGACTAGTAGTGATGCACAACTTTTAGAGTAAAAAATTATGCTAGATGGTTTCAAAAAGAAGTTTGCTACATGTAAGCATCAAGTTATAGAAGATCTTGCAGAATCTTTCAAGCAAATGCAAATTCTTTTAGACTAGAATCCCTTTGGCTTTAAAGCTCAAAAAGCCTTGGCTAAAGCTTGTTATGCTAAACAACGTTGGGATGCTTTTGAAACTAAAAGTGCTTTTACTAAAAGTTACATGAGTTGGATAAAAGTTGAAGATGAATCTTGCAAGGAATTTTTTAAATTTCTAAAAGGAAAGGATCATGTGCCTGAACTTGAATCACTTTCTATAAATGATTCTATCATTACAAATCGTAAAACTATTAACAGTTTTTAAGAAAATTATTTTTCTTTAAAAGGTTTTAAAAGGGAATCATTCTAAGCCTCTTGTACACATATTTCAATGGATCTGAGCGGATGTATGTGAAAAATTTTAGTTTAGTTTCATAAAAAAGGTATATTAAAGTATTTTTAAAGCAAATATTACAATAAAAGAAATCAAAGTAGTAACCTTTAGTTTAGCAAATGATAAAGCTCCAATTTTTAATGGTTTTCCAATTGAATTTTTTAAGAACCATTGGAGCATTGTTGGAGATGATCTTTTTCATGTTTTCCAAGAAGTTATTAAAAAAGTGTCTTTTGGTAAAAATATTAATAAAGGTGTAATTATTCTTCTTACTAATAATGGAGATGTTTAGCATGTTGGTAATTGGAGGCCTAATACTCTACTTAACAAGAGTTATAAAATTTTAGCTAAATGCAATTCTTGTTGAATTCATAAGGTTATTGAAGATATCATTAGACCTGAGTAGAATGGGTTGTTAAAGGTAGGCATATATTAAATAATGTTATGTGGTTTGGAAGAGAATGTAGTGGCCTTCTCATACTAACTAGGACATTAATTTTATTAAGTTAGATTATGCTAATGGTTATAATAGGATTGAATGAAATTTTAGTATTTCTTATCTTTATAAATAGGATTTGATGATTATTTTATTCATCCTTTTTGTATCCTACTCATTGATGAAATTGCTTAAGTTACTACTAATTTTAGATTGAGTTCCTCATTTTCCCTTTAATGATCAGTTTCTCAAGGTTGTCCTTTAGCTCCTTATCTTTTTATTATTTTTGTAAACTTTATTTTATGTAATTTGCATTATGATCTACAAAGAAATATCATTAAGGATATTTTAATTGATAATCAAGATATGTAATTGCTTAACATGCACTTTATAGATGATTCTTTTTTTATGATCAACAATTCTTTGTAACTTATGAATACACTTTTAGCTAGAGTGAAGGATTACTACATGTTATCTAGCTTTTGTATCATTTAACAAAAATATATTATTTATTGTAATGGTAATATTGATGAGTGGGTTACTTTCAAGCTTTGGAAAATCTTGAAAACATATTATGTCTTAAAAATCCTATAAATATCATTTTTGTTGTAGCCTAATCTTACTATTTTATGAAATTATGTGGTTGATAAAATTGAAAGAAGTTTAATAAATGGAAAGAAAAAAAGTTCACCTTGTTGAAAAATTTTTAGTTATTAAGCAAATGCTTCAATAAACTCATATGTATTGCTCTAGTTGTTGGGATCCTTCTAAAACTTCTTATGATAGTTTTGATCATATTATTCATTGATTTCTTTAGTCTATTAAGAAACATAGAAAATGTTCATTTAGAGTTGCTTGGGATATTTGCACTAGGAGTAAGAAAGATGGAGGACTTGGACTCATTAATTATTATAACTAGGATATTTCACTTATAGTAAAATGGATTATAAAGTACATTAATGGAGATGATGTTTCAATGCTTCTTTTAGGAAATAGCATTATGTAAGGAAATGTAACATCCATATTAATTATCTATAAAATTCTATAAATAACTCATGGAGATTGATGAGCGGTGAGGTACCCTTATGTCCAACCATATGAATCACAAAGCATTCATACATGCTTCAGTCGAATTTCGTGGACTTTATTATTTTTAGTGCACTAGCCCTTTAGGAAGTGAATCTATCCTTAAGGTCAATTGTTGTCTTCCCAATCACACTTGTGATGTTCATTAGTATGGTTAAGTGTAATTGAGGCATTCGATTTTTATCATTTTTATGTTTTATAGTTGGATGCTTGAATTGTAGATAAAAACGGATTTGATTAACTAATCTAAATTAACTAATTAACTAATCATTTAAGTAATCCTAACATAAGTATCCATTTCCACTTTCTGTACACATCTTGAACCCACGTATCCGCTGCTGAGCAACCAAGCGCTACGCTACTGGGTGTATGAAGCAATAACGTTGTTGGGATTACCAAGCGAATATGTGTTACACTCGAAGCAGTTATACTTATGTATGTAATCTATCTCGCTTAATTATCTCATTAATGTAATAACTAAGAAATATTTAATAACTAATTAAAAGCATTTAATAAATAATTAAAAATAGTAAATGCATAAATAAGGTAGCTAATCTATCCAAAGTGCTACAAGGTTTATTAGAAAGCTCATCTTTATTATTGCACACATTGTCATGCTTAGGTACAACAATACTTAAATAAAGATCTGTACACTCAATGACTTCTGCTACGGGCACTCGAAGGAAAAATTCTAACTTTCAAATGGAAAAAATGCAAGAGCTCTGCTACAACTAAAATTTACTTATGCCATAAATGTAGTTGCAAGCATGTATTTATAGCCAAAAATCAAGAAAATTGACATTGCATCGATGGGGCCTCATCGATGCATGGTAAGATGCATCAACTAGGCCTGGTCGATGAGGCCTCATTGATGCAGCCAACTTAACATGACTCATCATACCCCCATGACTGAATGAAAACTTGTCCTTGAGTTCGATTACAAAATTGGGAAGGTATTGACTGAATTTTCTTCACACAAAATAAACTGACTAACTTGACAAAAAATGGAGTGTGCAGATCAACACATTACAAAAAATGAAGGTGTTCAAGACATAAAATTAAACACCATGATTCAAATCTTCAAAAATTAGACAACATGTTCCTTGATGGGTGTGAAGCCTGTTGGAGAAGATGAAATGGTCCCAAGCAGTGGTGGTTCCTAAGGCTTTGAAAGACCTTCATCAACTTTATGCACTCACGATGGTTGAGGTGGCTATGGTTGTTCTACTACTGTTACAACTTCAGGTGAGAGGCAGAAAGCATCCAGCAGTGCTTTCATTTTCTCCTTCTTACTCCTAGGATCATGCACCATTGATGTAGCTTCCCTAATGTGGGTTGGACTAGGCACATCCCAAGGACACGAGATTACTAGAAACAACTCCTTGGCATTGACAAACCAGGTAGTAAATTATTTGCATTCAATGTTGAATGCTCTCACTGTGTTCTTTAACTCCTAGTAGTCATTCGTCCATTT
Source organism: Gnetum montanum (assembly GCA_015680685.1). Lineage (NCBI taxonomy): Eukaryota > Viridiplantae > Streptophyta > Gnetopsida > Gnetales > Gnetaceae > Gnetum > Gnetum montanum. The sequence goes on from MNCI01013305.1 coordinate 221,807, forward strand.
GGCTAGGTTCTCAGCGATAGATCATTGATCTTTGAATTGTCCTTTGAGAACTTTGAGTTCAGCATTAGTAGTCCCAAGATTTTGCTTGGTGTCTGATGAGCGACGACGTACCCCTATGCTCAACCATACAAATACAAGCGTTTCATGCACGGTCCGGTCGAATTCCAAGGACTAAGTGCTTATGCGCCCTTGTGGAACAAGGATGGGTTGGTTGATCATTATCTTCCCAAGCTTACCTGTATGTCACGATTGTATGGTTAAGTAAGCTTAAGGCATATGATTTTTATAGCTTTTATGTTTTTATGTTCTACACTAGTAGGGAAGGAGAGAGGTAAATAAGTGACTAATTTAACTTAACTACTCATTAACTAAGTTCTAACTAATCCTAACACCAGCATCTGTTCCCACTTGATCTACACATCTTGAACTAGTGCAACACTGCTCGGATTACCAAATGCTAATCGTTACTAGGTTACCAAGCATTACACGCATGATCGAAGTGGTTGTGCTTGTGTTATTTAACGATATGCTTAACTGATCAAAATGAATTGCTGTGCTAATAACATAAATGTAAAGTGCATAAGATAAAATAAATGCATAAGAAAATAAAATAAAAGAAATGCGTAAGAAAAAAAATCTCAAGTGCTGCAAGGATGAATCAAAGAGCTCATCTTTATTGCCATACACAAGGTGTGCTCAGGTACACAATGCTCAAATAAAGATCTATCCATACTTAGACCTCTTGTTGCAGGCACTTGGAAAATACTCTAACTTTCAAACAGACTACAAGAGTTTTGCTACTTGACTACTAAAAGACTTCCTTCCAATTGTGCGCTTGGGCACTGTATTTATAGGCTTGGGAGCAACTACTCTAATAATTAGAGTAACCACTCTAATAATTAGAATAACTGCTAAAGTAACTGCTAGAGTAACCACTCTAATAATTAGAATAACTACTAGAGTAACCGCTAGAGTAACCACTCTAATAATTAGAATAACTACTAGAGTAACTGCTCTCATGATACCCCCATGACTGAATGAAAACTTGTCCTTGAGTTCCTTACAAAATATTGGGAAGTTATGGGATTATTGACTAATTGACAATTGACGGTGGAATGGGATGATAGATTCAACGTGTCTAATGAACAGATCAATAAGCATATTACAACATTAGTGTTCATGACCATTGTGGTGAACACTCGTACATAAATGACATCCAAGCCTTTATTTGGCAATTTAAAGAGAAAAATAGAGAGAGAAAGAAGATGGAGTGTGTTGCTGCCAATGCTGAGATTGCACTTTCTATTGTTTATCCATAGCCATGCCACCAAACTTGCTCCTTTCGTAAATGCTCCAATTCCAATCCATTTTGAGTGCTTCCTCCAAGCCTAGTCCATTGTTTGTATGATCGTCATCTGCACACACAAAACAATCATAAATGAGCAAGGATAGATAATCTGTAATGCAGTTGATACCTTGCCTTGATATGAAGCACATTAGCTGAGTTGTGGTTATGGCAGAGACTAGTTTGGAGATTTATCACTGGCAACTACCCAAGGTGTAGGGGTTAGGAAATTAGTAAAATGGAAAAAATTGAAAAATTTGTGCTAGGGCCCCCATGACTAAGAGCAAACCTCTAGTAGCTATAAAATGGGAAAACATGGGGAATAAGAAAGATGAAAAATATCAATGGCAATGCCAATAAAATGGATGTTATGGATGGGGATGAAACAAGAAATGATTGACTGTAAGAAATTTTTAAGAGAAAGAAGTTAACAATTGCATCAAAAAGAAATGCCAGTGGGTCCTCACCAAAGCAAGCTCATGCCCTTGATGCCCTGACAAACCCACAAACCAAAGAGTCCGTAGGCTCTAGGAATGTCATTTGGAAGCAAGAGTTAAAAACTTACCCACAAGAATTCACCAAAGAAAAATAATGCATCAACTTAGAATGGACTAATGATAAAATCGGCAATGAGGTGGAAAATGGGAAGAAAGATGGAGAGGATAGAATGGAATGGAATCCCAAGAACAAGGTTGTGTAAAGCTCCTTGTGTATTTCATGGTTAATATAACTGAGTAGAACTCATCCCAAATCTAGATTCAAACTAATCACATTCAGTGACCTTGCATCAATACACTTGGCCAATCCATCCTCTTGAGGCAACAAGAATGCTTCCACAAAGAATGACCACCATTCCAAGGAGAGTAAGATGGAGAAGCAGGAAGTGAGAAAGGGCCTTAGTTAGAGGAAACCTTCAAGCATGGGTAACATGTCCTTCCAATTCCATAACTAGTGCTTGTAGCCCATATTGCTTTATTATGTCTAAGGGGTGTGCCTTGAATTTTCACATATTTTTTTTGTTTTGTTTTGTTTTGTGTGTGAACCACATCATGCAAAGACATATTTTTATTCACTCAACTTCCCAATTTTTGAACAATGTCAGAATGCTGGAAAACCCAAGAGAAAGCATCTAAGCACCCAAGAGAATGGCCAACACAAATGCATCGAATCCCCTTGAAGTCATACCCTTTTCATCCTTTGAGTATTTCCTTGGTTTGAAAAGTACCCAACCACCAATTCATTAAAAGTTTACTTAGAAAAAGAGGGGCTGTACAGTTCCAAGCCAAAGGAGACCATAGAGTTGTATGGATGAGTGGACAGCGTGGACTCATTGCTTGTTTTACCAAAAGAACCATACCTTAATATCAACATCATAATTCAAAGGTAAAAACCAAACATTAGCAATCAATATGATATAATGAAATCCACCATCATGAGCACTTATTGGATGACGAATAAAAGTAAATCAAGAAAACAAAGAAATAGTAAAAACATGAACAATCATGTAAAAAAAAAAAAGAAAAATTGAAAAAATATGTAAAACAAAAATATGTAAAAAAAAATTAAAAAAGAACTGAGGGCCTAAAATGGTTAGCATAGGTGGCCATCTCCCCCATGACTAAGTTGAAAGGAGGAGATACAAAATAGTGAGCAAGGTTGTCCATCAAGAGAGGTAGCATGTGTACTGGTTGTCCTAAGCTCTTGGAAAGGTTTGGTTTGTTGCAGGTTGACCAAAAGTTTCTTATCCGAGCTCTCAGGTTTGTATATTGTCATGGCCCCTGAAGGAAAAGTTGCATAAATAATATACGATCCTTCCCACAATGTTTGAAATTTAGTATGTTGTGGCACATGTGTGGGATTCCAGTAGAGAACCTTATCTTATGGCTGATATTTAACTTTCCTAATTCTTAGGTCATGACGTTGTTTATTGAAGGCCTTGTGCAATTCGTTAGATGATAGGGTAGCTAATCAATTTTCATCTAGCAAGTTAAGGGTTACTAACCATTGTTTCTGTGCTAGATCAAGGTCAAGGTTGAGGTCACATGCCATGGATAGTGTACAAAGCTCAGTTTGAATGGAAAGTGTTGGTAATTTACCGTACACTAACTCATACGGAGAGTATCCTGTAGAAAGTTTCCATGTGGAGCGGTATGCCCAAAGAGCATCATTCAGTTTAGTGCTCCAGTATCACCTAAACTTGCTAATGGTTCTTGTCATCTTTGTAATATCCTTGTTGGTGACTTCTGCTTGACTGTTCGCTTGGGGGTGGTATGGTGTAGTCAATTTATGCTCAATCCCTAAGCATTGCATTAATTTCTGAAAATTTGCACCTATGAAGTGTGTACCATTGTCTGAAATAAGTGCACATGGCACAGTAAACCTATTTATGATTTGTTGTTGAACAAATCGTGTAGCTATAGATGATGTACAATATTTAATAGTAGCTGCTTCGGCCCATTTTGTTAGGTAATCAAAGGTAACAATAATATAAGCTTTTCCATTGGACATTGGTGTAATCGGCCCCATAAAATCAATTCCCCAAATGTCGAAGGGTTCTAACGGTTGAATCCATTGTTGTGGATCCTCCATTCTAGTAGTCATTCCCCCATCACATTGACAGTGCTGACAAGATTGGACAAATGATGGGCATCCTGAAATAATGTAGGCCAATAATATCCTATAAGTAGGATCTTGATGGCCGTTCGTCTCCCAACATAATGACCCCCACAAGGATCCTCATGAGCATCTTGGAGAACTTGTAGTTGATCTATATTGGGAACACACCATCAAACCAAGCCATCGGGACACACTTTGTAAAGTTGCCCATTGATCTCCATAAAGTACTTGGCTCGGTGAAGAAACTGTTGTTTCTTCTTAAGGTTTAACTCTTGTGGTGTTTGTTGGGTGAGGAGATAGGTAAGAATGCTACTGTACCAGTTTGTCTCCGTAGGTGATTAATTATTCACTACACTAGCAAAGAGGAATTCATCAGGGAAATGATCAGAAATTGGATACTCATCCTCTTTGTTGTCCCATCGCAACCAAGATAAATGATTAGCAACTACATTCTTGGTACCCTTACGATCGATCATTATAAGATCGAACTCTTGTAAGATTATAAGCCATCGTATGATACAGGGGCTTACCATTGGCTTATTCATAAGGAACTGGATTGCACTATGATTTGTATGTATATATACTTTATATTTCAATACATAGTGTCTAAACTTTTCTAGTGCAAACACTACGGCCATTAATTCTTTTTTTGTGGTATTCTAGTTAAGTTGTGCACCAGCGATACTTCTACTTGCACAGTGGATCTAATAAGGATGCTTCTGGTCATCTAACTATGTAAGTACAATTTCTAAAGCATATTTGTACGCGTTAGTCATGATATGAAATGGTTTGGACTAGTCAGGAGCTTGTAGAATGGGTGTTTCTACTAGCTTCTATTTCAGATTTTGGAAAGCTATTTCACATTCCTTGGTCCACTTGAAAGGTACATCCTTTTTCGTTAATTCCACCAATGGTTTGGCAACCTTTGAAAAGTTCTCAATAAATATCCTATAGTAGCCAGTATATCCAAGGAATGATCGAATATCTTTGATAGTTTCCAGTTAATGGGTAATTCCTTGGATAATTTTGATTTTCTCGGGGTCTACCTTTATCCTTGTGTGTGAGATTTTGTGCCCTAGTACTAAGCCTTCTTAGACCATCAAATGAATTTTTTGCCAGTTGAGCCTCATTGGTTTCTACACATCTTTTTAACACTTTCTCCAACCGATCCAAGGCTTGATCAAAATTTTCTCCATAAGTGGAGAAGTCATCCATAAAGGCCTCCATGCCATTTCCTATATGCTGTTGGAATATGCTTAGAACTAGTCATTGAAATGTTGTAGGGGCATTGCACAAGCCAAACGACATCTATTTGTATGAAAATGTTCCCCAAGGACTGGTAAACATAGTCTTAGCTTGGTCTTTTGGGGCTATTTTTATTTGATTATATCCACTATATCCATCTAGAAAACTGTAATAGCGATGCCCTACAATGGTGTCTAAGACTTGGTCGAAAAATTGCAATGGAAAGTGATCTTTGAATGTTGCCATATTTGGTAGCCTAAAATCTATGCACACCCTCCATTTGCCTCCCTTTTTAGGTAGAATAACTAAGGGGCTAACCCATTCACTATCAAAAATGGGGTACATGAACCCAGCCTTGAGAAGCTGTTTGATTTCTTCCTTAACTACTTGCTTCAGCTTAGGGTTCAATCACCTTTGCATTTGTCTTCCAGGCTTCATGGAGGGGTTAGTGTAAATTCTATGTTGGCATATCCTAAGATCTATTCCAGTTAATTCAGGATATGACCAAGTGAAGGCTTCTGACCATTTATTGATTACCTTCAGTAGTTCTTCTTTTTGTTGAGGAGCAAGCTTAGCATTGATAATTACTGGTTTTCCATTTTTAAGGAACGTGTATTCCATACCAATGGGCAATGGTTTCAGCTCGAGGGTCTCCTACTTAAATTTCTCAGGGATTTCCAACTTTCTCAGGGTCTAATTGGTGACGACATGTGTTAGCATGGTCATATGCGTTGAGTGTGGTGATTGGGTTGAAGGGGGCTCTAAAGTTTTGATTGATACTAAGGCATCTAAGGAATCAACCACCTGTGATTGCAAGGGCTTGGTTGAAATTTTGATTCTAAAGAAAGGTCTTTTCTTCATGTGGTTGTTGGAACTAATAGTAGGTTGAAAGTTAATAGCCCTCATGGTGTTACGTTGCTATGGCTGGGTAGGGATTTCACCTTGCATAGCTAGAGCAGGTGATAGTGGAGCCATTGGTGGAAGAGATGTGGTCGGATGAGAAGGATGATATACTTGTGGGATATCACCTCTAGAAGAGGGAGGCCCATAATACTCACGGGCTTAGTAGTGAGGTTGAAGAGTGACGTGACCAGTAGATTCACGTGGGAAGATTGACTGCTGCACATAATATCCATACGGGTTAGGTTGCTGGTAAGGATACTGTTGCCTTGGTGGTGCATTCCCCATGATTTTGGATGTTGCCACTATTGATGTTGCTCAATTGGTTGTGGTGGAGTTCCAGTTGGATAATATGTTAAGGGTTGGTGGAACTGTCTTGGGTTACCTTGGGGGTAAGGTAACCTTCGGGGTGCTTGCCATTTGTTCAATCGTGGGTTAAGTGCATACACCCCAGATTCTTGCAGATGTGAGATTACAAGGCAACATCCCTTAGGATGGTCATATTGGCATATTTCACACCTACTATCATTGTCTATTTCCAGCTCCACAACCTCTTCAATATTGGCAACTTTGCCCTTATCCTTTCTACGTGCATGTTCAACTTCTCTCTCTTTTCTTTTTTTGCAATCACTACCTTGCTCTCTAGACTCCTTTAATATTTTAAGAATAGATTGAAATCTATTGTCTAGGGAATCCCACATTTGTTCTACCTTTGTCGATACTTTTGATGCCAACTTTTGGATAGACAAAGTTTTTCTACTCACCATCTCTTCGAGTGGTGACTCTTTTTCATCCTCACAAAATCTTACTCTCCTCTTCTGGAGGGAAGGATCTCGGTTATACTCTTCTACACTTTCTATCTTCCATAGCTCACCTTCTTCTTTAGCGACTTGCTCCAATACTCTTTGAATTTAATGGGACCTAAGCTTGGATAGTTTCCTTGGGCATAAGTCCTAAGGGTTCTTCTCGTTTCATGCCTAAGCCCATCCATGAGATGACGTAGTTGATCCTTTGTAAATAACCATGGCCAGGAAAATGATGTAACAGTGCATAGTATCGGCCCATGGTAGCATCCAAGGGTTCATGTCCTCCTTGTTTCCAGCCTTGGATTTACTTTCGCAAGTTAGATACTTGAGAGTATGTTTGGTACTTGTCATTAAATAGTTCTAACATAGTACTCCACCTATGAATGGATTCTAGTTCTAAAGACCAGTACCAGCTTTTTTCTTCTTTAACTATTGTCTGTGGGAACAACTTAAGTTTCTGCCATTCATTCTCTATGTTCTGTAATGCACACGCATCATGGAATGCTTGTAAATGATTCTGAGGATCAGCGTTGTATCCCCCTTTAAATCGTTGGATGTTGTTCATATCTAATCTCTTGATCCTACTATCTTTCTGGTGCCTTGTTGGAATTCTAACAGCCTTAGTTATGTCCAACATACTTTGAGTAGCGAGTAGGGGTTCATCGTGATTGTCTTGTCCATGGCGTCTATGATGCCTACGTTGTTCCCTACTCTCCCTTCTTCTATGTCATGACTATCTAGAGTGCCCTCGTCCCCTTTCTTGGCTATTTCATCTATGAATTCCACTTTTCTTACCTTTATCCCCATGGTCTTTTTCTTTATTACTGCATTCAGACACTGAAGGAGAGAATGAAGGAGATGATGAAGATGAAGAAGAAGGAGAACCATCACCATGATGGTGTCTACCACCTTCTCTTCAGCAGTCTTGGCCTCGATTGTGATTGTGATCAAAATGTTTGTCTTTATCATGTGTATGTGTTCCTTTTTTAGATCCTTTGTGTTTGTGGGTATCAGAACCTAGGTTATGAATAGTGGAATGAAGGTTTTGATACACAACCCCTTGGCCAAAGTCAAGGGGAGGAACATCATTGTGTGAGAAATTACCTGAGGTAGGTTCACCACCCTCATTTTTGCTGAAGACATGTGGGGCATCCTGGGACCACTTATCCTTCAAAGACTTATGATGTCTCTCCTATTGTAAGTCCCTTTGATGTTGTGCCTCTGTGTGATGGTATTCTCTCGAGTCATGATCTTGCACAATGTATTCTACGTGTAAGTGTGGCATGCCAATTTGCGTGAGAGCATAAAGAAGCATGCTCGGGACTGAAAAATCAGGAGGTAACACTATGTTACCTTCTAAGTCTCACCAACATAGTTGTTCATCTTGATGGAGGATAAAGGTGAAGTCTGATATATACTCACTAGGATGAATATATACCACTTGAACTTGTTGAGGAATTGGTGGATCAACGTCATGTGTATTATGCCGCTGATTGTTTCCTATTTTAGACCTAGGCGGTGAGGCACTTTCGTACAAAGAAGAAGACATGCTTGTCTATTTAGTGTGCAATTTATTCTTGTTTATTATTTTCTCAACCAATCCTAACGGTTTGTTCCAACGATGTGAATGATTTCCTATGTTCTAGTTAGCGCANCGTTCCAACGATGTGAATGATTTCCTATGTTCTAGTTAGCG
>MNCI01013305.1:272549-298990 GCA_015680685.1 Gnetum montanum
GATATCGCAGCCTATGCAATTCGCGTCTCATCACTTAATATACCCTTGGACTATGCAGACCTACTCTGTAGTTTAATCAATCAAGTTTGTGCTTAATTTGATTCTATCTTCCATAGTAATCCAAGAAATAGATGATCAACAAGGTTTGCCATAAAGTATTTTATAAGGAGAAGCTTTAATACTTGCTTGACAACTATTATTATATGTAAATTTTGCTAAGGGTAACATTTCATTCCAATCCTCTTTATATTGAAGTGTACAAGATCAAAGCATGTCTTCTAAGACTTGATTTACTTACTTGATTTTCCCATTTGTTTGAGGATGACAAGCATAACTTCTATTTAATTAGTATCCGAATATGCATGAAATACTTTCCAATATTTTGAGATAAACTTAGGATTCCTATAAGATATTATCTTGACTAGAATCCCATGTAATCTAACAATCTCCCTAATAAATATCCTTAGTAGTTGCAATGGACCAACTAGGATGAAAATGAAAATATTTTGTTAACAAATCCATCACTATTAGGATAGCATCATGTTTTGTTTTTTTTGTTAATACGAAAATGAAGTCCATGCTAATAACCTTCCCCTTCCATTGAAGTATGTCATGAACACGAAGTAGTCCTCTTAGTTTCTAATGTTCAGCTTTGACTTGAAAAATTAAGCATTTTGAAACAAATTCAACTATCCCTTACTTCATCTTAGGCCACCAATATTTTCTTCTTAAGATTTGAAATATTTTATCACCTCTAGGATGCACATGACATTTGCTAGTATGAACCTCTTCTAATATTTTTTACTTTACCACTTTGGGTACATACAATATATCTTTAAGCCTCAACTCATACTTTTCTCCTTTTTGTAAATATTTAGAAGAAAGATGACCTAGATTTGAAGCTTTTCTTAATAACAAGCATATGACATTTGTTCTTTGATAATCTCATACATTAAACTTAATTACAAAATCAAGCTATTTATCTTTCCAGTCTTCTTGCTAAGTGCATCTACTACTACATTTTCTTTTTCATGATGATATTTAATATCAACATCAAAGTTTGTAAGTAATCCAATCCATATTCTTATCATAAATTTAATTGTGGTTGGGTTATAAGATATTCCAAACTCTTATGATTTGTCTAGAAAGCTAGTTTCTCCTCAAACAAATAATGTCTCCATATCTCTAATGCAAAAACAATAGCTGCTAACTCCATATCATGCATAGGATATCTAACTTCATGGTTATTTAATTAACAAGAAGCATAGGCAATAATGTTAACCTTTTGGTATGTCAAAACCTTGAAAAATGGAGAAAGTGAAAAATGTGCTTGTGAAATCTTATAGGACTTGGAAAATACAAGAGCATGAAGAGATCAAGACAAAGATCATGTTAAGACTAAGATGTGACTTGAGTTGTTAATTTGAAGTGATGAAGTCTCAACCAAGATTGCAAGAGTTTGGATAAGTCATAGGGATGCACAATGTCTAGAGGTCAAAAGATGAGGTTTTGATAATTGTTAAGACATCCCAAAGAAATAATAGATGTTGCTATTAAAAAGTCTATATTTGAAGTAAGACATCCCAAAAAAAAAAATAGCAGAGATCTCAAGTACAGTTAAGAGATCCTAGTCAATACATTTGAACTAAAGTAAGACATCCCACTTACAAGCATCAGAAAGTTAGTGAGACATTCCAAGCTCAAATGAGACATTCTAATTAGGAATTTTCTATCCATTGTATGAACTCCAATGATCATTTGATAGTGACAAACACTATAAAATAGATTATATCTTTATGCAAAGAATAAGCACTATTCATAAAAATATTTTCTTCATTGTACATATCTTGTGAATCAATTTTTTTCTTCAACTATTTATATTTTATGTGTTGAGTATTGTAGTTGTCAAGAGTCTCAAAGAAAGTGATGAGTCATATGGTTTGGTTGAATTGATAAAATGTCATTGATGTGACCTTGTTGATGTGATTCCGTTGACATAGGCTTTCACCTGTTGACGTGTACCCATTGATGGGGCACCTTATTTCTGCCTATAAAAGTGCACCTTTTGCTACATTTAAGGCATCAGATTTCATAGTTGTAGCAAAGCTCTTGCAGTTTTCTCATTTGAAAGTTAGAATATTTTCTAAGTGCCCATAGTAGGAGTTAAAGGGTGTATGAATCTTTATTTGAGCACTATTGTACCTGAGCACTTCAATGTGTGTGGCAATAAAGATGAAATTTTTGATCAACCCTTGTAGCATTTGAACTACATTAATTGTTTCTTTTAGCATTTAATATTTTAAGAAAATTCCTTTACTGTTTTAATTAATTAAAGTAGTTAATTAAGATAAATTAAATAGTAAACATAAGTACAATCACTTCGAGCATACGTGTAATGCATGGTAATCCTAGTAATGCTTAATGTTTGGTAACCTAGTAGTGCTATACATGTTCAAGATGTGTACGACAAGTGGGAACAAATGCTTATGTTAGAATTAGTTAAGTGATAACTAGTTGTTAGATTACTTTAGCAATTAAATACCTTTATTCATTATTCTTTATCCTTACGCAAATTAGAACATAAAAGATAAAAATGATAAAAATAATATGCCGTAGTTATACTTAACCATACCCTTGTACTTTACAAATGTAGCTAGAAAGACAATGATTGCAATGTTAATATCACCTTGTAGACTAGTGCACTAATGAAACCTAAAGTATTAGGAATGCTAGTGATTCATATGATAGGACGTAGGGTATACTTGTTGCTAAGCATTCACATTATTGCCCAAGACCACTTTAGTTATCTTTGTGTGCTTCTAGGACTTAGTGAAAATTATTCACATCATTAGATCGCACGTTAAAGTAACAATCATTCTAACACTAATAATACTTGTAAAAAGCACACTTTTATTTTGATTGAAAAATGTCTTCTTCTCATAGGTGCGATGGATCACAATTGCAAGTGCCCCAAGAATGCACATCTAGATGAGGTTGTGCTTGATTTCACCTTCATTCTACACAAAGATGAACAGTTGAAATGTAGAGACATGGAGGGAAATGTTGTGTTGCCACTTGACTAATCAGTTTCTAGCTATTCAAAAATCTTAAGAGGTAGGGCATCCAACTTCTCAATGATGAATATGTTATGCAAGAACATGAATATTGGGACTATCATCCCATTGAAGCACAATAGAAAAGAGATTGACAGTAAGAGAAATGCTATGAACCTATGAAGGAGAAATGATTAATGAATCCTTGTTCCTACTAAACTAAAAATAAAATGAGGATCCCCTCTCTAAGGATTCTTAGCATGTAGACTCTCCTCCCCTTGATTTTGGCGAAGGAAGCTTGAACTAGAATTTATATTCCATTGTAAATAGTCCTAGCTTAGGCAAGAATGGATCCCATGATCATGGGGGATCCAAAGGTTGGAGTCATGGCAGGGACAAGGTTAGGCATCACAAAGATGATCATGGATGTGACCATTGAAGAGGGGGTGGTAGGCACCATAATGCTAGTCCTCCTTCCTCTTCTTCTTAATCATCCTCTTCCTTCTCAAGCTGACTAACGTTATAAAGGATGTGATCATGATGGAGATGACTAGTGGGATAGAAATGATCATGATCGAAGAGTCTGCCAAGATGATTGAGATCAGAGGCATGGGAATTCAAGGAAGGCTCACCACCATAAGAGAAGGGGAACTATAGGGCATCATAGACACCATGGCCATCACAGAGGCAATGACTATGATGAGTTTTTGCTCATAACTTGAAACATGCTGAACATCACAGAGGTAGTCAAAATTCCAATAAAGCATGTGAAAGATAGCTGAATAAACTAGTTGGATATGAACAATATCCCAAAGTTTGAAGGGGGATAGAATTTAGATCTCCATAACCATCTACAAGCCTTTCACAATGCTTGCATTTTGCAAAACATAGAAAACAATTGGTAAAAACTCAAGTGGTTTCCCAAGACACTCATAAAAGAAGAAGAAAGTTGATACTGCTCTTTGAGACATTGATGAGTGGCAAGGTACCCCTACACTCAACCATAAAAATACGAGCATTTTACGCATGATCCAGTCGAACTCCACAAATGAGCTAGTTGTGGTATCTAGATAGTTACTTGTTGATTGTAGTTTGCTGTCTTCCCACCAGGACTAGTATTTGCTTTGTCACGTATGATTTAGTCTAGAGTGAGGTGTATGATGTGGTTTCTAACCTAGTGCTACTCTTGGAGGTAATGGAAAATAACTTTAATTAAGCTAGAAGGAAAAGGGAGAGAGAGTCTAAGCTAGCCTAAGTATGATAAGCATCTGTTCCTTAATCATCTGTACACATCTTGGACCTCGTGCATGAATACCACTAAGGTTTCAAAGCGCATGGCCTAGGTATGCTACTGGGATACTAAGTAGTCACACTTGAATGCTCATGATTAAGTCGTACTCATTCCATGTTTGAGGAGTTTAGAGTGAAGAGATATTAATTACAAAAGTAATAAATGACAATAATAATTAAATAATTAAACTAAGTGAATGCTACAATGATGAAGTAATCTCGATCTTTATTACTGGTCATGTGCGTGTCCAAGTATGTCACACTCGAATAAAGGTGTCGTACAATTACAATCTTCACATTATGGGCATGCACTGGGGGAAAGGGTTGAGAAGAACTAAAAATGAACTAACTTATATCTACTAACTAAAAACTAACTTACTTACTTTCTATCACTTTCCCATGCTCCTCATTGTGTATTTATAGGCTCACACGGGAATTGCAATATTGTGTATCCAATATCACTTGTTATGCTGCAATATCGTGTACTCGATATCGTAGGTGTGATATCGGGGCCTAATGAATCATGATTCATCATACCCCCACGACTGAATGAAAAATCGTCCTTGAGTCAAAAAAAATGAGAATAAGCTTCATTGATTACATAGTGGAGAGGTATGGGATTATTGACTGATTAGGAATTTATTCATGTTGTAGTGGAGAATTGAATAGAAAAAAATTGGAATAGACACAAACAAGAATACAAAATCACAAAATTACAAAATTTTGTGAAACTTATGTGGTTCTAGGTGGCGGTGGCTCCTCCATGGGTCACTTCCCCTTGCCTTGGGCTCCATACTTTGGGATTTGATGGTTCTAAAGGGGTTCCTAGAGCTTTTCTTCTTTGGTTCGGGTATCCTGTGTTGTCCATCCTGATGCTCCAACATTTGATAGAGTTGGCACCTTCCATGGACATGGTAGTTGTGGGAACATCTTATTTGCTTTAACGTACCAGGCTGCAAACAACTGTCATTCCTCCTCATAGGCTCTAGATTTGTTGCTGTACTCTTAAAAATCTATAATCCATCAAGCCAAGTACACTGTGACATCTTTTTGGCCTTGGTAGCTAGTCTTAACCACCTCTAATTCAAAATTTACGACTTCTAGCTTCTGCAACATTTTCTTGTGCTTCGCAAATTCTGCTTCATATTTGGCATAGGTGGCAACTACCTGATTCTCAAGATCTATTTTCATACATCCTGCTATCAACATGGCTAGATTGGCATATCGCAAGTTTACCAATTCTATGTACTCTATGAGATCTTGAATCTACAAGTCCTAGCTTTTAAGCTTTGCTTTGTGAGCAAATGCATATGTGTCCAATATGGCCCACCAATTAGTATGTTGAGCACTGAAAGTGTTGATGTGGCCTTGGCCATATGGATCTCCTTTTCTATGACTTCCTTGTACATCCCCACTTGGTCTCTAAAGTGCTTCTTTAACTTTTCATGCCACTTGGTCTCGTTTTGCCACGCGCTTATTTCACTGGCTGTCTTCTGAAGGATTGCGTGTACCTCCTTCATTGAGAGGGTTTGATTCTCTCTGGACAAATGGTTCATGTCTTGGTTGACCCTGACCAAATATTCTCATAATTGCTAAAATTTTTCCTTGAGAACATTCTTCTATTTCTCCACAGTGGTCAACTGAAGATTGTCAGCAGCGAGCTATTTATTCTCTTCCTATAAGGCTATGAGTGCCTTGGCATGTACGTAGGATTGCACTTGTGCCTTGGAGGCATTCTAGTCAGCCTTCTCCTTCTCCTCCACCACTCTTTTATTGTTTGCCAATAATTTATTAAGCTGCTCTATCCTAAAGGTGTCTAGCTGGTCTACAAGAATGAATTGAGATGGGTCTTGTTGTGCAACTTGCAGGGTAACGAGCCTTTCTTGGAGTCTTGCCAACTCTGCTTCCACATGCGTAGCCCTAATCTTTGATAGGACCAGCTTTCCTTTGGTGGAGATGAGGTCTAATTATGTTGCTGTGAAATTTTGTGGGATGTCAAACAAGGACGTCATTACTTATCTTGTCTACAATAATCAATCAAGGACATCCGCATGTTCCACAGGAGTAATTGAGGGACCAAATAGAGTTTGAGCATCTTGTGATCCTGTGAAATCTGCCAGTGGCACAACAAGGAAGTTGAAAGATTTTTTGATGTGGTTCATGATCACTTTTGTAGCTCTTGCTACATCTTGGTGTTGCATGACCACCATTGTGGCCCCTTCGCCTGTTTCCAATTGCACCTAGAAAGATGCAGTGTTCCCTAATATCTGTTGTGATCAATGAGTCTCCCCTCCTCCTATTTGAATGGACACCTCACCCCATGTGTGATCAATAGAAATTGTGGGTCATACATTGTTGTCAATGATGCAGAAGAGATTAGCATCATCACGACTTCCCCAACTGACCATCTTAGTGATGGCCTTGAGATGGCTCATCGATGGTCGATAATATTGTAGCGATGGTGACAGTTGGTCTCACTAGCTTGTGTTGGGCCTTGCTTGTTGTTGACTAGGCCCTATGCTTGGGAGTTGGCTAGGCTCTGTAGTTTGAGTTGTAGTGGACCTCACTGTCTATTCTTGCTCTAGCTCCAATGTCTCACCAGCACTTTTCCTTTAGGCTGGTGGCTTTAGTAGTTTGGTGAACGAAGCATTTTAAGCTCTTCTAGGAATGTCATTGGTGTACCCCAAAATACCAGCATGTTTGCACAGCTTCCTAATGAGACAAGGGAAGGGTAACACAAACTTCCCTATTTTGTGTTCTTCAAACCGTCTCAAGATCTCCATGAGATACTAATGAGGAAGGTTAGCATTAGCCTTTTTCATTAATATCACACTTCCTCTTGCTGCATACGTTGAGATTTTTTTTAATCCTCTCATGGGGAAGATGTGATAAGTGCCAATCTTGAAGTATATCCTTTCTTCTAGCATCAACTCTCCATATGTCTTGTCCTCTTTGCTGTATGCCCTGTCCACCAAACTCTTCATGCATTAGCATCAGAGTGAGTGGACAGGTGAGCAACATTTGGCCCTGTATTCAAAAGGTTCAACAGTTCCAAGATGGCCTTGGTGGAAAAATCTACAGACACACCACAAATGTCAACTGTGGTGCCTTCTTCCTTATTGTGCCAAAATTGGTACATTTCTCCTAAGTACCAGGCACCACTTTCAAAGAGGATAGGCCATAATAGAGACCCTTTGAGTTGGTCTTAATAGCCTCAGGAGTGAATTCGGTGAAGGGTTCAAAGTTTAATTCCACAATCACAACTATCAATGTGGACCTTTCTCGGATAACCTGGACACACTCTGAGGATAACATGAGGTGTTGTCCCTGTTTAGGCATTTCAGCAGCTCCTCCTTTTGCCTGAACCGACTGTGCAGTAGTAGGAATCTGTTGATGGATGCTAAATGATTATGCCTCCTACTCTGCATGTTGTTTAAGAGATGCTTGTCCTCTACCTCTTCTGGGTCGCTTGGACACACCTTGAGAGGGTCCTTCTTGTTGTCCACATTTAGGGGCCATCTTTAATCACACGAGGCCGACCATTAGTAAGGTTGTTTACAAAATTTAAGTTATACCTTATTTCTGCCTTAATGAATTCATTTCTTATTTCATGTGATCCAAAGTTCGAAAATCTTGTGGAAATGTCCCCTAAAACTTTTAATATTGGGCCTCTTAATTTGATTAGATGGCTTTAAAATTTAATTTCCTGGTGCAGGTGAGGAGATAAGATTGTTTTTGGCACATGTTTATCATCATTTTCTGTAATCAATTACCCTTTATAGTATCCTTCAGATGATGACAAATTTTTAAAAAAATATATGCAATTTGGAGTGTACCCCTCCCCCACAATTATGCTGAACACTCTGAGTTCAAGTAGGTTCTTTTGAAATAAGAATCAGAGCACTAGTGAGTGAGTTATGGCTATTGGAACAAGAGGTGCTCAAGTCACGAGTTGTAGAAAAAAAATTAAAAAATTCCCCCACGTGAATAATTGAAAATGATGTTGACGTGTGTGTGTGTGTGTGNAGGTCCAGATATATAGTTTTGTGCAATGCGATATCGCGTACATGATAGCATGACCATGATATCATGTCAGACACGATATCGCATACACGATATCACGACCTGTTTAAAGTAAGGTACTTAGAAAAATTGATAAATTTCTAAAATTCTAAACTCAATAATAAAGGACTTGAAGTTAGTGTAAAAGGTCCAAGGTAATATTAAATAGTCCTGAAGGCACCAAAAAATATAATGGTGTAGAATCTGGCAACGAAATGCATGAATCAGATGAGGAGAAAGGACATGTTTCGGTTCATAGGAACATTTAAACTAGAAGGATAATGAGGGAAAGAGTATTGTAATTCTTGGAGGGTATAAAATGATGTGATGGGGATGTGTTGTGAGTGTAGATTACAAGGGTTACGCAAGTGGGTCCTCCCCAAAGCAAGTTCCAACCTATAATGCCCTTGTGTAACTACACCTTAAAATGTCCATAGGAACTAGAAGGGTTAAATGTAATCTGCACAAATTCCACAAAACACACACATGTAGATACCACTGTGATGAGGTATGAATTCAATGCTACATAAGACACGAGTCACAAATTCATCGACAACGAGATGAGGTGAATTGTAGAATGGATTGTAGAGATTGGGACATGAGGTAACTGGCCTAGGGCACAATGAATCCTCAGTTGTAAGGCATGATTAATGTGTTATTAACTTGTTACTAAAAAATTAGGACCAAGTCCATTCCTCTAATCAGTGACATCGCATTGTTTCATCCCAATGATAGACAACAATGAGAGAATCATGATGGTAAGGTGTACAATCACTTGGCATTTCGTACAAGAGAGGAGTGATTTTGCTTTGTGTTACTCCTTTTCTCTTTTCTCTTCTTTTTTTTTTGAATGAATGCTTAAGCCAGAGAAGTCGTCTACCTTCAAGTATGGGTGCATGTCTTTCTAGTGGAACCCCCTAGAATAGCATTGAGTTTCCTTGATTGAGTACCTTTNACATGGGTTGGTGGATGTTGTGGGCTCACTGCTCAAGTAATTAGTCACTTGAGACTTGATAGCGGAGAACAACACCTCAACCAATGAGTCACATGAGTGCTTTATTCATAGATGAGATTACTCATAAAAAGATAAAAAGACAGAAAGATAAAGCAATAAATTAAAAGGTGAAAAACTAGAAAACAAAAGTTGAAAAATTAAAGAAATGAAAAAATATTTATTAATTTTGTGTTGTTAGAAAGGAGGATACCCNTAGCTAAATAGTTGAGCATGGCTAGAATTAATAAATGGAAGGTTAGGATCCTTGCATGCTAGAAATATTGGGACCTAATCATACTTACCCCATTGGGGTTCACAAACTTGATTAGAGTTGACAAAGAGGGGCAAGTTATAAGATGTGGTTAATTTATAAGGAGTTTACCCACTATGGTACTTGTGACCGTAAGATGGTATGCAAGGATCAACATGTCTCCCCGTGTGGTTATATTCATTAGGCCCCATGGTTGTTGGAGTATTGAGTGGTGGCCCTGATAAGGTAACATGAGCCGTTGGGTTCGAAGAGGAAGATGCAACACAGTGTTGAACTTATGTTGAGTTGGCGGATGTAGTGGTTTCTGAACTGTGGTGTCCCTTTCGATAGTCACATCTAAAAAAGGAAAACCTTTGGTGTGGTGGGTTTTCACTACTATTGTCAGTAGTAGCACAAGTGACGTTTGTGGGTTGATGTTGCGATGTAAATACTTCAGGTACAATTGGTGGCGATGTAGAAAAAGGTGAAGGATGAGAATATTGTTGTTGAGGAAAAGTGTAAGGTACATGAGGTGGCGACCTTGTCGGAAAGGATATGGGTTGATAGTAATGAGGAGAATAATAATAATGTGGTGAGATAGAGGATTTTGACCCAGTTGGGGAAACCAGATGTTGGACTTGATAAGCACTTAGGTTCGGATGGTATGAAGGATGTAACTAGTTTGGGGGTGGCTTTCCCCATAACTGGGATTATTGCCACTATGATCGAACACAGTATTTTTTTATAAACTCTGGATGTAACATTCTTCCCCAATGCTCCTATAAATATGACAAGATTGGACATTGGTCCTTGGGGTGATTATATAGGCAAATGTTACACTGATACATATGATTAGCAGTTGAGTTCTTATTCTCTTCAACCCTTCTTTCCGATTATCTAAGGGTGTTCTGTCCTATTTCTTGATTCGTCATAACTCTATCTCCAATAACATTGGTATATTCTCCACATTTTTTATATATCCATTCCATCATCTTATTGATCTTTGCCTCAACTTCATCTAGTGATTTTTGCATTGGCAAAGGTAGAAATGGTTGCACTTCCTTAAGGTGAGCTGATTTTTCCTCTTTATGATTATGGACCTTCTCTAGGTTAAGATTTTGGTCATGTTGAGCTTTTTCAACATTCTCCCATTTAGCCATTTCTCCTTCTTCTTTTTCTACCCACTTAATAAGCTCTTGGAGTTGGTGGGTTCATAGCTTGTATAGTTGACCTTATGCATACATCCCTAGGGTCTCCCTTGTTTTGTTACAGAGCCCATCAATAATGTGGTACATTATGTAGTGACCAAAAATGTTGGCGGCTGGAAAAGAACGTCGACAGGTCGTCGATCGCTGACAATCTTGACCTCGTTTCCACGGGAGGGCCGTGCTAGATGGGATGGAAACAAGGCACCCTGAATTATCTGGTTGATCAGACAGGGACTTAGTCGATGTCTATATAACCTTTTGCAACGTATGATTTGAAAAATGAAAACTGATAGCACGAGGTAATGCTTAAATGTAAAAGAAGTAGAAAATAGTGTAAGATGCAATAATAAGTAGGAGACAAAGTAAAATGCAGTTAGAAAAATGCACCGCTTCAGAGCTACAACTTTGTTCTATCAACATGGATACAATCGGTTGCACAATGCTAGGAAGTGCAGAGATCCTGAGGGTAACTAAGACGTATAGAGCGAGACGGCTATGTGCTTAAACGTGGACTCAGGCATTAACAATGTGAAGTGCTACCAAGTTGGTAGGAAAGAGCATAATAGAATGCCAACTAAGAATGCTTACTGTTTACAATGTCGAAACAGGAAGCTTACAATGCTCAAGGTTACGATGCTATCTTGCTTGCTTGTCAGTCGAAAAAATCGTTAGCCAACTAGACTACTTAGAAAACTAGAACTGAAAGTGTGAAAAAGAGAGCCCAAGTGCCAAAATATTTTAACAGTCAGAGTGTCCCAGTGCCCGAACGAACCAGCTAGAGTTTAAGCATCGCTCATTAGGGTATTTATAGGACCAAGGACACGCGAGAGATGTAGTTTGGACACTACGTGCCTTGGGCCTATGCTAACTTGTCTATGTTGCACGTACCTGCATGACCGTTGGGTGAGCCTGCCACGCCATAATTACAAACCTTCCGCGTTGTAATTACACTGTTAGAGCAATAGTGTATTTAGGTGAGGTGCATTAATGTCATGTAACTACTCACCATGTCTTCCCATCCTTTGTAGCATAGCATGTTTGGCATGGCGTAGCATTTTGTTATGCTATGCTACGTAGCGTAGCATAGCTGCCAGTTTGAAGTGAGAAACTTGCATTACGTTCTACTGCATGTGTTAGAAACCTTTGGAGTGCACTAATTGTTTGTCACATTTTTTTTGCTACGCTATGATATGCTACATAGCGTATCGTAGCGTAGCAACTGGCCTTATTCATAGAAAACATCGCCCATCTGCAAACTTTGTCTTTTGCGCTGCAAAACCTACAAACTTGCTGATCCTACCCTTTAAGTTTCCTTCTACCAGTTTCGCAGAATTGCTACGCCTCGCTGCGCCTTATAGCTTAGCATAGCGTAGCAGCAAACATGACTTGATTTTGCCAAGTTTGCCACTTTCTAGTGGAAGGAGACATTGCTGAAGAACTTGAAGTCGGGTGAGGGGACTAGTTGTCCAGCTTTTGTTACGTTGTGCTACGCTGCATAGCACACCATAGCATAGCACTGTAGAAAACTTGCTGAAGCAGAAAATCTAAAAATCAAAGCATAGCATAGCATAGCACTGTCAAGGAGTCTTTCTATTGCGTTGTTTGAGTCAGGGCGTTGGTAGGGGGCTAGAGGATGAAAATATTGTGGTTGGGCCACAACACTATTGGAACTCTAGCAGCGGGCACTGGCAAAGGAACTACTGTAAGGGCAGTGGGCCGAGGTGACGGTAGGTCCGGAGGACCAGTGTGATGCCATACGACATCTCTGGAGGGTCAGCACGATGTTAAGGGTGACAACGTTGCGTGCATTCTAGATCGTGTTCCTAGTGCATCATGAACTATGTTCTAGAGCTGCAACATCCCACACCTGCGTCGGCACTATGCATGCTCATTTGATGTGTACTTGGCGTAGATGCATGCTAGGGATGTGACGTTGGTTTAGAGTCCTAGTGGACTACTGTGCTGATTTAAGGTCCCAGCAGACCGTACATGCAAGTTTAATGTCATGGCAGATGTGCTGTGCTAGTTTATAGTCATAACAGACTAGCTCTACCAGTTTTATGTCATAGTGGATAGTTGCTGCTAGTTTATCGTCGTAGCCGATGCTGCTTGTTGCCGCTAGTTTAACATCGTTGCGGATGCTACTTGATGTTGTTGCTAGTTTAATGTCGTAGAAGATGGTGCTCAATGTCACTAGTTTAACATCATTGTGGACGCTGCTTGATGTCACTAGTTTAATGTCATTGCGGATGCTGCTCGATGTCTTCATGCTTCAAATGTAGTATGGCTTGAGATACGAGTGATTCACTAGGTTGGTGAACTCGTTGTCGTCCATGTATGCCAGTTTGAAGGCTCCATTCCCGAAGGCTTTAGTGAACATGTAAGGACCTTCCTAGTTGGCTGAGAATTTGCTCGCATGCTCACAGACAGCTTGAGAACTAGGTCTCCCTTCTGTACTGGTCGTCGATGTAGGTCTGCACGATGCTTTTGCTATTGCTTGCTCTAGTAGTGCTCTATGTGTTTCAGCATCTACATGCACTCCTCTTCAATTGAGTCGAGGTCGATGATCTATGACTCATTGTTCTGGGCTTCGCTCACAACATCCGAGAGGATCATCCAGAGTGATGGTACCTGCAACTCAAGAGGCAACACAGCTTCAGATCCATAAACAAGACTATAAAGGGTCTTACTTGTCGTAGTTCTGCATGTCGTTCTGTAGGCCCATAGAACGTAGAGGATTTTCTCATGCCACCACCTCTTGTTGTTGCCAAGCATCCGCTTCAGTAAGTTGATGATGGACTTATTTGTAGCCTCTGCATGTTCGTTCGCCTGCGGGTAATACAGGGAGGAGAACGATTGTCTGATGCCTAGGTTGCTGCAGAAGGTTCAAGTTTTTGTACTACTGAACTGTGGTCCATTGTCGATTACAATAGTCATTGGAAGCCCAAACCTTATCATGATTTTGTCCAGGATGAAGTTGCAGATTTGCTGAGATGTCATTTTCCTCAGGGGAATGGCTTCTACCCACTTAGTAAAATACTCGGTGGCAGTGATAATGAAGCTATGCCTTGTGGAGGACTTAGGTGTGATAGGTCCTATGAGGTCTAGTCCCCATCGTTGGAAAGGCCACATGATTTGCATTGGGTGTAGGTATGTAGATGAGACACGTATGAGATTTTCGTATCTCTGGCATGTGTCACATGTCTTGACTTTTGACAAGCAGTCGCACTCCATGTGAGGCCAATAGTACCCTAGGAATTTGATTTTTATAGCCATAGCCCTAAGTGCTATGTGTCCACACAACCCCTCATGCACTTCATTAACCACCTTCTACGCCTGCTCCCCACCCACACATGCCAGCAATATCCCATCATAGGAGCATTGACACAGGGCATCATTCCCCATGAGCGTATATTTCCAAGCAAGCTTTTGGATCACATCTCTCTGAGTAGATATTAGTCCACTTGGGGGTTCGCTGTGTTACAGGTAGGCTTTAATGTTAGCATACAACTCCTGGGTTTTTGCAGCACAAATAGAGGCCATGTGTCCTACTTGAGTGATAGGCTCAGTACATTCGACAATCGAAGTCGGAAAACATGCAAACGAGTGTGGTGGAATTCTTAATGCAAGGGTGGCTAAGGCATCTACCATGATGTTCTCGTTGCATGGCACATGTTGCACATCTGTGGTTGCAAATTGCTTAAACATGCTATTTGCTAGGTCGTAATAGGGTTGTAGGTGCATAGTTTTGCAAGCATAGATATCGGTGATTTGATTCATAACTAGTTGCGAATCACTGCAGATTGCCAAGTGTTGGATGCATAGTGCTTGGGCAGCTAAGAGGCCTCTGAGTAGCCCCTCATACCCTGCCACATTGTTGGTGTAGGGGAACGTGAAATGATATGCAAACGGATGCATTTCCCCAAAGGGAAAAGAAATGACGACACTTGCGCTACCTCCTCACGTGGTTGAGGCACCGTCGAAGTGTAGAGTAGCTTCTAGGTGCGATGAAATGATGTTGATAGTGCCAACATGCTCGTCTGGGAATTCGGGATCTATGGTTGCATGGTCATCAACGAATGAGGCCGTAAGTTACGTTGTTATGCCTTGACCCTTAGTTGATGACTAGCCTACATAGTGTAGGTTGAACTCTGTAGTTATTACTTTCCATTGGGCTATCCTGCTGCTTTCATACAGGTTGTTAGTTGTAGCCTGGAGTATGTTGCTTTTGCAAATGATGTTGACTACACTGCGAAATAGATAGTGCCTCCATTTCTTTCATGCAAACACTAATGCAAGGCAATGCCTCTCTACTTCATTGTATTTTTCCTCATACACTATTAATGCATGACTTAGGTAGTACACTGGTATCTCAGATCTTTCGTTTCATTTCTGACATAGCAGTGCTGCGATAGATGTGTCGGAGGTGGCAAGGTAGATGAAGAAAGGCTTATCCCTTTGTGGCAGATGCAAAGTTGGGAGGTGCGAGAGCTCTTCCTTCAAGTCATCAAAGGCTCATTGACATTGGGTTGTCCACTTGAAGTCAACCTCTTTCTTTAGAAGATGTTGCATGGAGTGTAACTTGTCAGTCAACTTCTCTATAAACCTTTGGATGAATTTTACTCTACCTTGCAAGCCACGTAACTCCTTAAGATTTTTGGGAGGTGCCAGGTTGATGATGGCCTTGACTTTGTCAGGGTCCACCCTTATTCTAGCCTTCGATACTACGAACCCTAACATGCGTTCGATTTTCACACCGAAGGCACACTTCTTAGGATTAAGGCGTAGATAATGCATTTGACAACATTTAAGGACTATGCCTAGATCGCGTGGGTGATTAGCTACCTCCTTGGACTTGACTGCTATATCATCAACGTAGTCATCTAACATTTCTAGGATGTAGTCACTGAAGATGTAGGTCATGGCTCACTGGTAGGTTGCTCCAGTGTTCTTGAGCGCAAAAGGCATCATGGTGTAACAGAAGGTACCCCATGGGGTCACGAAGGTTATTGCTAGCTGATGCTTCGGATTGATGCGAATTTGGTTATAGTTGGAAAAGCCATCCATGAAGGACAACAAAGCATGAACAGTCATAGTGTTAATGAGTTGATCGATGCTTAGAAGTGAGAAATCATCTTTGATCCTCGCCTTGTTTAGGTCCCGGAAGTCTATACAGATTAGTATTCCTCCCATTTTCTTAGAAACCATGACGATGTTGGACACCCATTCTGAATAATCAACTACACTGATGAAACCAGCTTGGTATAGCTTGGTGATTTCGTACCTTATGGCTAGCGCAATTTTTGGTTTGACTTTACGAGCCTTTTGCTTGACCACCTTCACACGCGAGTCTAGAACAATATTGTGCTGTATCAGCCTTAGATCCAAACCCGGCATGTCGTTGTATGACCATGTGAAGAATTTGACATTGTCTTGCAGAATCTTGGCTACGTTTTTGTGCATTTGCTTATTTAACGAGGGAGATAAGCTTTAACATTCTTACTTCTCCCTTGGAAGTGGTCACAGGCATCTCAATGAGAGGATCCTCAGTTACATCCCCAGCCTCTAAATCTAGGGTTCAAACTAGATGCTTGGGCCAGTCTGGGAATGTTTCTAAGGACGCTATGGTGCTAACTACGGTTGACCCCTAGTTGATCAGGTCTGGGTTCAACTATCTCATGAGCTTTCCATGTGGACTTGCTAGGGCTAAAGGTGTGGAGAGATCGCGATGGATTTCCATTTTCCGCTTAACCTATCAAAATGAGACAAAAGCCTGGTTAAGAGGCACTTGTTAGTAGTAATCGTGTATAATGAAAACTTGTAAAGAAATGATGAGATGTAACTAGCGAAGTATGATGTAGTGATTGAAATTTTGCTAGTTTAATGTCACGGCAGACTGTTATGGCATGGATATGTAGAGCTGCTAAAATAGAAAATGTAAAACTGTTGATGTGAAAATGTGATGTTGCTAGTTTAGCATCATTGCGAACTGCGAATGTATAACAAATCAAAACATGCTAGTTTAAGGTCTTTTCGGACCACTAAAGTTTCAACTACGTTAGGGTTTACTAGTTTAAGATCTTTTTAGACCGGTAAGAGCACAACTATGCTACGATTGCTAATTTAAGGTCTTTCCAGACCGGGATAATCGAAAATATGTTTTTTTTTTCATTTTACAAGAAAGCAAGTAGTTAGCTTGGAGCATGTCAAGGTTTTAATGTTAACAGTGCTACAATGTCATGGCGAGCATGCTACACTGTACAGCACACTCCGCATTAAACGAAGAGAGAAAGTGGCAAGTTTCCCCTTTTTATCATTATGGCCATAAATAGGGATTAAACCTTGGTAAGCTTGTCATTCTCACGGTAAGAGCATAGAGCCCATATTTTGAGCATAAGGCGATTTCAGAGCGATTGTGCTAACAGCGAGCAAGACAGCTTTCTGCACAGTGATGAGGAAAAGAAATCTACAAGCAGGACGATGGCTCCGAAGAAGGGATGCATGAATTTGGTGCTTGCAAAGGTCAAGGAGGTGAAGCAAACGCTAAGGCACGTGACACAAGTGCACGTCATAGCATGGAAGGACACACCATTGACCTAGTAGGTTACTATGCTTCCTCTATTTTTCCGTGATTCTGTTATCATTTTTTTCTTCTATTGTTCTCTACTTTCGTTTTGCATCCTATTTTTAGCCACCTATGTTTTTCATCATCACATTGTTTTGGCTTTTGCATCGCTGCTATTGCCATCTTAGCCGCGGTGAGTGCATAAACATTACGCCATAGTTTCATGCAAGGTGGCTTAAACCGCCACTGCCACGGTTGTTATAACCGTGGGGGTTCAGGTAGTTTAAGTTACTTGGCTTTTGAATGGCATGACATAGGACCCGGAGGAGGGTTGGGCCATGCACAATGTGATAGTGCGACACGTGTTTTGTCGGGGCGTATTGTTAATAATTCTGTTAGGGTTAATTGCTCTATTGCTACACCAAGCAATTTTCTCTGTGCTAGCACTTTCATGTTCTCGCTACGCTATGCACGGGAAGAGGGTTATGCTACGTTATATGCATGAATTGCTAGGTGTTGCTACATTGCATGTGTATTGCACTTAGACATGATGCTAATACTTGCTGGTTGTGTTGTGCAGGATGGGACTAAGGCTAATTCTGATTATTTTAGAAATTAGAGGGGTCCTGTGTCATGTGAGCAACCTGTGGCCAATGGTCCTCCTCCTGAGATACGTGTGGGAGAGCAGGGGGTCTGGTTCAGGAAAGGGGCATAGAACTTCTTACAATTTCTCCTCGACCACTTTAATGTGATCATTTGATCATCTCTAGAGGAGGAAAAGGGGACTAGCATAATAGAATTCATCTTGCCTGGGGCAAGTTGGGGCATTCTGAGGTTTCTGATCGATGGGGCAATCATGAGTAGGCAGGGAGAAGGATCTAGTCAACGCCCCACAAGGTTAAGGCATTTGGCTTGGATCTAGGACATGCTTGAGTATAGCTGCTACCATAGTTACAACACATTATTCGTCGCACATTATATAGTGACATGCTTCCAGAACCCACAGGGAATTGTCTACTGTGCTAGCGAGTGAGTTTTGTAGCCTTGTTCCACTGTGTTTGTGTGAAGCTGACCACATTGGCCAAATGCTAATAGTATGTGTTTGTTACCAGGTTCCTCATCAACAAGGATGGGATTCACGACTTACTAGGTCTACTGGCTACAACACAAATAGCCCTACAGGAGTTCTCTTCTGCTGAGAACCTGCGGGCGGTGTGATCGATCAATGTAGGGGTGAATACCACACCTACCCATGCCTATATCACATTCCCTACGATCAGTGCAAGGGGTAGGGTTGGCTAGATGAGGAGTGGGTAGAACCCTTCAAACTGGTCACGGTTGAACAAGTTCTGGTTGAACTTCCACCATTCTCGTTATCGTACAGACCTGGTAGGCCAAATAGTAAGTGTCGCATGCTTAAGTGCCTTTGCAATCTTTGTATTTTCTATGTTTTTACACTAAAAGTTTTTGTGAAACTGTTGCAAGGACAAAGAAGCCCTAGGAGGTGATAGTGGTAACTGCTGAGACACAGGGGGCAAACATCTACTTCAAATACGGTGAAGTAGAACTGAGCTAACGCTGGATAAACCGTGCGGCTTTGGACTCCTTGGTCTAGAACATCCAAAAGGCTGGGCGTATGGATCTATTCTTAGCCCCAAATCCAAGTGTTCCTGCAGCTGAGATGCTTTTCCTAGTTAACTCCTTTTTTGACAAGGTGGGTCGCTTCTGTGCACTCATACAAGGCGTGTGGTTGGTCATTGAAATCAATGACTAGCTATTTGTGGACCTGTTCGATGTTCCTACAAAAGGCATCCTCATAAGGTTGAAGGGCAAGAAGAAGCTGACCCTTTAGAAGAAGGACATTCAGGAGTGGCTGGGGATTTCTAAGGAGCGAAAAGGGCTCCCCATAGAGAAGCTTAAAGACGGGCCCACTAAGGAGATCTACCTTGTCTTCCGTGCTCGGGCATTCCCCCAGCTGTTTACCTAGGGGAAGGTCCTGGGGATTGAATGGGCCTAGATAATGTGTGAGGTCATAGAAGAGGGGGCCCATTACAACTGGGCCAACTTTCTATGTAAAGGTTTGTAGGCAAAAATCTTGGGACTCCGTCAGAAATTGAAGTCCCGTTCCAACATACATTATGCCTTCTACATAGCCTGCTTGAAGCACTTCGTGGAGTTCCTGGTGGTTCATGAGAATGGAGCCTGGGTCATGCGAAATCGCAATTAGATTTTCAAACCATGGATTCGCCAGATCCTCTAGACCACCCGAGCCCAAGATCCCCTAGAAATAATTGGGAAGTCGTTCTCTGTGATGACCAAGGATTGGGTGGCTCACAATGTTCATGGCCAGGACAACATAGGAGAGATGCCCCCTATTGTAGCTGGTAGCGTGTCATGGGGGGAACGTCTCATAGCCGCGACTGTGCCCAAAACGTTATAGCGGAAGAGGCCTCCCCCAGCTGAGGAAACCCTTCACGTAGAGGAAGAGGAGGGGTGGAGACTATGGATTAAACTGTAGAGGATGCAACCCCCCATTGGTAAATGCTTTTGTCTAATGCTTACTTTGTTATTGTTTGCTACACTATGCTATGCTAGGTAGCATGGCGTAGCATAGTGCTTGCTTTAAGCTAACTTGTTTTGGACTAATGAACACATGTTTCTTTGCTGGTAGAGGAAGAAGAAGAATAAGAAGAAGGCGACGAAGAGGTGTTGACCCCTAAGAATGGGGCGAAGAATAAAGACATGGAGGCCCCAGTCTCGGAAGAAAGGGCCCCAGTCAAGAAGGGAAGAACCTCTGTTGCTAAGGTGGGAGCTCTTGTTATTAGGGAGAATCCTCCTACTAATGAAGAGGAGTCTCCCTTGAATAAAAAAGATGCTGGTCCCCTAAAAGGAAAGGCACCAGAGCATGAGGAAGAGGTTCGTACAGACTTGGCAAGGACCTTTGCCAAGGTTACCACCATCATCTTGCATCAGCAAGAAGGGAGATCGCAATCGGACGTTGGTGAGTTCGGCAATGTGTTTGCCTTGTCTTAATCCATTTCAGCCATTGCTAATATGTTTAGTTATGTAACAGGTACTATTGTTGATGCTGCAGGATCCTCTTCGATTCGTGTGGAGTCACGGGCCAAGATCCCTAACAAGTTTACATTCGTGTAGGGAATCATTGACGACATGATCAACCACCTCCAGCAAGCAAACCTTGATGTGGGTAAGTAGTAGTGTTAGGTGCTTTCATGTTGTTATGCTATAATTCCTCGACTTTGATGATCTTGCTATGCTAATGCGATTGCTACGCTCTTTATGTCATGGCAGCCTCTTGACTCAAATGGGACTCGACACGGCCTTTGAAAGTCGGTGTTGTGCCTACATTCCTACCTGAAGTAACCAAAGTGTCTCGTCGTGCGTACGATGAGGCTTGCAAATACGTTTTGCACTCGGCATGCTCCTTGTGGGAGTATAAGCGCGTTAACGAGGACCTATGAAAACTGGTCCAAAGGGCTGAGCAAAGGGAGGCCGACTTGATCACCAAGGTGGAGGATCTCAAGTTGAGGAACGAGTTCCTCATAGCCTGTGACACTAATAATGAGGACTAGCACACGATCGTAATAGACTATGCCACGTTTTGGACATTCACGCGTCAGAACGTTGAGGCCACCCGCGAAATAATAAAATAGAGGATGCAGATGGATTTGCTAGCCCAGAAGTGTCAAGATTTGAAAGACTTCAGCGCCAAGGTTTACGAATGGGGGTAGTCCCAGAGAAATCATAAACACATGTATAAAAGGGAAAATGCCACCCATGGTAAACTATACAGGGACACTGCTGTGGAGGCGTTTATGTATGAAGCATTCATAAATGCCATTGAAGCTTCTGAGGCCTATGCCAAGTTCAAGGAGCAGGTAAAGGTTACGGAATCTCCTGACCTGAAAGTGAACCTTCCCACAGGAAAGATTGCAACTATTTCCTTTTCCTTAGGACCACCAAGGTGGACAACCACCGAAAGGGAGAGAGCTACTATGGACGTTGAACTAAGCAATAGGCGTTGGGTGGACATTACGGTAGAGGAGGTCTGGTGTCACCTCAAGCTTGGTTTAGACCAGATACCCTTTGAAACAGATGTAGGCCCTTCTTAGGTTAGTTTCTTTCTACCGTGTTAATGCTTATGCTCTATTGTAGTTTGCGTTTATTGCCCTAGCTGACTGCTTCACCCCTATGATGCAGGCTCTAGATGAGGGCATAGGGCCCGTAGAGGGAAGGAATGGAGAATCAGTAGAGGATAATGTAGGGGAAGGCGATACGAAAGGAAATGATGCAGAAATGAAAGGCGAAGATGATGCGAATAGAGACAACCCATGATAGCATGGGATTTTTTTAGAATTTTGAATTTGTGTAAAAAATTTTGCAAACATTATTTTAAAGACAACAGTTTTGAATAAAGCAAAGAGGATTTTGTAAAACAGAAATTGGTTCTGTGTTGCCTTGTACATTATATACATGCTATGTTTCGAGTAAAATGTTCATGCTTTCATGTGCTAGTTTTAGGCCATTTCGGGCCATTGCTAGTTTTAGGCCATTTCAGGCCTTTACGTAACATGCCAAAGAAATGATACGTTAACAACTTGAACAACGGCTAACTGGTGACTCATGCTAGTTTTAGGCCATTACTAGTTTTAGGTCGTTTCGGGCCATTGCTAGTTTTAGGTCGTTTCGGGCCATTGCGTAACATAGTTTTAGGCCATTTCAGGCCATAATGTAGCATACCAAAAGGATGGTATGTTAACAAAGCAAAAAGTGGTGAACATACAAGGGATGGCAATTGGGCATGAAGCAGTGGGGTTACTATGCAATGCATAGCTGCTTCTTGACCCACCGTGGGTTGAGCAGAGTGTAAGGTCGAGGTGTTTTGCCAGGGCCCTCATTCACATCATTATCCCTCGCTTGGAAGGGCAACTCAACCCATACGCTTTCATTTTGAAAACCAACCTGCTAGCCCAATTCTTCCATCAAGTGGTTAATGTGCATGTGAGCAGGCGCTTCATTCTTAGAGGTTACGACCTCTGAACCCTGCTCCATGTCTACGTTACTGATAGCTTGTGCTACTATTTCGTCACCATGGATCACCACCTCCTTGCCCATGTATGGTAGGTGGATTTCCTGATGTATGGGTAAGGAGACAACCCTAAGTTGTGCTAACCATGATCTCCCCAAGATTAGGTTAAACCTGAGCATTTCATTGACCACGATGAATGTTGCACTTGTGGGGAACTGGTCCCCTGCTATGAATTCTATGTAGACTATGCCTTTCACTAGGACGTGTGCCCTGTTAAACAACCTTAGGCATGACATCGTTGTGGGTTTGATTTGGTCAACTAAGCCCAACTTGTCCACAATAGGGAAGGGGATGACATTCATGGCAGCCCTATCATCAACATGTACCCTTCAGATCCAGTGTTGGCAGACCCGAATTATGATAAAAAGTGGTGTTATCGTCACCTGATCCCTTTCGGGATCTTCCCTAATGGTGTCGTTGCTGAAATTCAATTGGTATGGTTCAAGCTCTACGGGTGTAGAGGGAAGCATGACCGAGTGGCATGTCTTCGTTGACTGGAATCGTTGTCAACATGCGGATCAGAGCCTCGCGGTGGGGAACAGACGTCATGATCAGGTCGTACAAGCTCAGTGTAGTATTTTTCTAGTTTTAGAGCCTGCTTGACCTAAGTGAGGACATCCAAAAGGTCTTGGCCACCCCCCTGTGTGGTGCTTCCCTCCTTTTCAATTCGTCCCAGGAGATGAATTTCCTAAGGAGGGGAAACTTTGGATCTAGGTTCAGACCCTTTTCAGCAGGGTGGCACAGACTGCGTGGTTATAACGACGTTCATCTTTGGTGATGAGGCTACAGATGTAGGGGGTGAAGATGTAGGCTTGGGAATGCCTTGGATGGTATTCCCCTTCGATGCCTCACTCGCAAAACGTACTTCTCATTTTTTAGGACAAGAAGCTTGTTTAGCTTTCTTTTGCGGGGTGGGGGTTGTCGAAGGAGTTAGCCCCCTAATGATGAAAGGAGCTAATGGTGTTAGCGGGTGAAGTAACATGGTTTTACTAATCGGTAGCGCAGAGATGGACACTCGTGGAGGGACTCTCAGGACGAATGGCTGTTGTGAGCTTTGATTAATCGCTCGTGGTGTTGGTGCACTACATTGAGGCACACGGACCAAGAATGGCGGCTGTGATGGCCTAGGATCACTATCAATGCTGATGGTGTTGATGATGTAATTGGCATTGTTGGCGTTGAGGGGGTCTGTGTAGACATGCATATATTGGTTTTTAGGGCGTACTGGGTTGCTTTCATCCAACACCATTTTTCCCTGGTCGATCAACCTTTGGATGTCATCCTGCAATGCCAAATAGTAATCCATGTTGTGACCACACTATTGGTGGTAGTTACAAAATCTGTCCAACCGAAAACCCTTAGGAACTGGGGGCTCATTAGGCAGGGCCAAGGAGGGGTTTCTAAGGAGCTTGTAGTAGTGTTGATGTCTCCTACTTGCTTTTTCCGACATCTGCTTGTGTTGAATGTGCCCTACTACCAGTAGTTGCTTCAAAAGTTTTGAATGCTTGAGAGGCAGTGGGGTGTACTTTGAGTGATCTTTACACTCAAATTTCAGTTTGGGTTGCACAAATGTCTTAGGTGCAGGAATTAGAAGTTGTGACATGTTTTCCTGCTTAGGCATGGGATTAGCTATAGGTATAGCCAATTTCTTGTTGCCCTTGTTACCATTGTTACTAGGTCTCAGCTTGGCCTTGGTTGTCACAGTGGCCACTGTGGTCGTTGGGGCCTTACCCTTGTCCTTCTTTGTGAAGGTGTTTTTGTAAGCAATGTAGGGCGGATCTTTGCTCGCCTCGGCCACGTCTTGTATACTCTTAGTTTGAGCAAAGGATTGACTAAGGGTGCGAGGGGCAAGGTAGTACAATTTAGACTTGATAAAGTCTTTCACTACACCTTTAAAGACAACCAACAAGTGGGCCTCAGCAATGGGCTCGTGGATTTCGTTAAGGATCGCACTCCAATGCTGGATGAACTTCTGGACCGGTTCTAGAGGCTCCTGCTTTACGCTCATCAACTGGTCTAGCATGATTTCTGGCTTCAAGTTATACTTGAAGCACATCACGAACTGGGTCAGAAGCTCTTCTAGAGTTGAAAAGGATGAGCATGGTAGCACATGATACCAATCCAAGGCTCTCCTGGCTAGGGACATGGCAAAGACACGAATAATCGTGTGTGGCCATTGTTGCAATAGAAGAGACTCAGACCTAAAGGTAACTAGATGTGCATTGGGATCCCCCTCCCCATCGTACTACGTGAAGTGTGGGAGAGATATCCCAGGGGGTAACATCAGAGCAAGGATTATAGGGCTGATGGGATTGTCCTAGTAAAAGTCCATGACTTGTACTGTGTTGGACCCGACAGCCTTGAGGCATTTGATTTCCTCAGTGAGGGTCTGGATAAGCTAGAATGCTTGATCCAAACCTTGCGATGGTGTAGGCAATTGGGGAACTACTGAGGTAGCCCCCACTTGTGGAACGACGTGGGTGGTGGTGTGACCCATTAGTAGTACCGTTGGGGTAGCCCCCGTGAAAGGTGCTTCTTGCACTTTCCACCACCCGGCATGTGGTGTTGTTGGACTAGCAATCACGGTTGAGCCGCTGGATAGACTGCTTGTGTCATTGACGAAATAGACCATAGCCCCGTGTTAGGTTATACTATTTGCGAGGTTTGGTAGGTTTGAGGATGAACATAATGAGACATCTGCGAAGGTTGTGGAATAGGCAAAGAAGTGAATGGGGTCCACCACATGGACGAGCCTGGGCCCGCCATGGTGGGTGGAACAGATGTGGATGTAGGAATCGAAATGGAAGTTGCATACGATTATGAAGTAAGTATAGTGTGAACATGTAGCAGGGTAGCCATGATTGGTGTGTGATGCGCTGCAGGAATGGGCTGCTGAATAGTTTATAAAGGCATAGGTGCTGCAAATGAAATAGGGAAATAAGGGCGTTGATACGCTGGGAAGGTGACATGGCTACCCATTGTGGTTGTAGTTGTAGGCTACAAGAGCGTAGGCATGATAACAAAGGGAGTGATGACAGAAAACGGGTCGACCCAGAAGGACTAGGTAGGAGGGAAGGAACGGGGTTGGTTTGACCTTCCTCGTTGGATTGGGAATTGAGTTCCTCCTGTCCATCCTAAAAAGCATCATCCTAGTTGGATGCTATGTCTTGCTGCTCCATAAGCCTAGCCAACTGGATTAGTTGGTCTAAAAGCCTTTGGTTTGTCTATGTCAAAGGTATGAAAACACCGAGAGTGGGAACAAACTCCTTCCTATCGTAGTAAGCAAACTCGAAGCTATGTTTGCCCTCGAATTTGTGTACATCCAAAGGTAGGTTTGCCTGAACCTTCGCACAAAGGAAGTTGTAGTGCTCATGTTATTGGGCCAAGCCCTCAGGTCCCCGATTTTGGATCCTGAGGGATCACCGTGTTTCCAGCATTGGGTTCAGTGGTTGTTCGGCACCAGTGGTACCTTGAACCATGCTGAGAACCTCCACGTTGAAGGTGTTAGCAGCAGTAGTTACGGAAGCCATTGTTACTAAGCTAGACAGTTTTGCAAATGTGAAAGAAAGCAAGGAAACTGAAAAGCTAAACATTTTTTAGAACGAGAAGAGAAAAATGTTGGCAAGCAATCAAAAAGAGGCTTTATGTCTTGCAGGGCTCCTGAGGAGTCGTCGAGGTGACCAACCTATACCACACAATGCGTAAACAACCACAAAAGAGTGTCACATTTATGCTAATGCATGATAGAGTACATAACGTATGCAAGACTACCGTAGTATAAGCAAGTTAGCTGGCAACTGGAGGCTTTATGTTCTGTAGGGCTCCCGAGGAATTGTTGAGGCGATCGATCTACACCGCACGACACGTAAACAACCGCAAAAGGGTGTCAAATTTATGCTAATGCATATC